>CALNHX010002162.1:0-190326 GCA_940337035.1 Agriotes lineatus
TTCTTATAAGCCATTTTCGGCCGCGACCGTAGCAGGTGGCTAACCTAACCCCTTAAATTAGAGAAGAATGTCTATAGGCGTGACAACCACCACATGTGTTGGTGTGGTGGCTTTTATATGTATCATTGTGGGCTATGTATCGGTTTACAAAGTTTCCTTTGGCATGGATTAATTTATGCTCTTTTTAAATTTACTCCTTTCTCAACCACGTCGTCTTCTTCTTTGAATTAACTTGAAAAATCTCTTTCATCTGCTTTGTTGATCAGGATAGTTGCGTTTTCATCTTCTTAGAGTAGCAACAAAATATCTGATTCAAAATTAAAAAAAAATCTATTTCTTTGAAATCGGCAGTGAAGTACTTCGAAATCGTCATTAAAATACGAGAAATCGGCAGTGAAGTAACCCATTGTTTTACCAATTTTTGTAGGCTGCGGAGCGATAACTAAACGTCAACCGACGTTAACATAACCTACAAAAGTTGGTTAAAATGTTGTAATTTCACGATTTCTCGATTATAAGAATCATAATGTATTCCTCGGCACTGAAGTTCCTTTTTATAACGAATGTGGATTTAGTTACCGAGGCCCGTAGGGCCAAGACAAATAAACCACATGACTTTAGTGCTTTGGTATACAAACTACTATTTCTATTGCTTTTTGTACCTTTATACCTTTGTACCACTATCGTGAAATAAATTTGTGTATATGGGAGCGAATATATTGTGAGAACTGGGGAGAGAGCAATGCGGATGCTAACTATAGATGGCAGTAAACTGTCTCACCCCACTACGCGGAGTGAAAAGTTTTGATAATTATCAAGCTGAATAATATCAGCCAAGACTATGGTCTAGAAGTCAACATAGAAAACATAATAATCATGCTGGTGTATAGGGTTAATAAACACACGGGAGTTCCGGTACCTCATCACATAGACAAATATGAGGTTGTTGGTAATTTTCTACATCTGGGAGTAACACTGCTGGAAGCGAAGAAGAAATCCGTAGATGAATACGAATGGGCCACTTAGCACGAATATGGAAGTCCTCAGAGATCACCCAAAACACAATGATTAACTTGGTACATCCCTTGGTATTATCAGATTTTAGCGCTTTCGAAATTTGGACTACACATACGACAAACCGACGGTGTATTGCTGCCTTTGAGGTGCGGTGCTGGAGGCAATTGTTGAGAGTATTTTGGACAGCCTATCTTACAAACGTCTCCATTCTCAAGGACATTAAACCCAAACGACTCTAAACGCTGGTTTGTGCCAGCAACCTAAAATTTTTTGGCCACAACACACTTTCCGACAGAATGACAAAATTTGATGCCCAAGGGAAGATCGAAGTACCTTAAACTGAGGACATGGTAGATCACTTACACGTTGAATCGACACCGAGAGAGTGGACTATAAGCCAACAGTTAGATAGATAAATAGATTTACCACTAAGTTGACAGTATGGAGGTAGTTTTATTTTCCATTACTATTAAACCAATAAATGCTAAATGTAATTAGTTGCTGTAAGTATGGATTTTCTCTGTAAGTTGCTACAAAAAGCAACTATCAATCTCTGAGCTTTCTGATGATTATCTAACTCTATCTCTTAAATTTCAGCCAAATAGTCTGGCCAAGGATGTTGCTATCACGTTGGACTTTCCATCATTTTAACTAGCTGTTTTCTAAGTCATACAGCCAGGCGATATAAATTCTTCTTTTAGACATTTATTAGAGATCGCCGTTAAATATTCTAAAAGTAGTTTAGTGACATTTTTATGAGTTTCCTCGGCCTACACTGACATTCAGGCGATTTATTATATTTCGCTGCGTGATAGTTTCTTTTTCAGCTTTAATTTTCAGTAGCAAATTTACTTCTAATCCAACATACTATTGAAAATTTATATATCACAGACAAAAATTCCTTTTGCAAGTCTTTAGTATGGTCTTTTAAATTGTCAGTTCTCAGGATTAATTTTAGAATTAGTTAACTGAATTGTAACCTTATTTAAACAAATTTAACCTAATTGAGTTCAGTCTCAGATTCCCTATCCGAAACTAACGTAACGTACTCTAAATGTTATTTCAGAAAGGACGTACTTAGTTCAACCTTGTTTCGTGCCAAGATAAAATGACTTCAAATTCCTGATATTTCTAATAAAAGAAACTCATTTCCAAGGTTACCCCTTTTGCATAGAGAATGGTAAATTTAATGAGTTCTACTCCCCACCTCATACTTTTTTTTAATAAAAGATCGACTACACATTTATTTTCCTCTGGTTGGGCTACTTTATTTAAGTCCACTTCATTTGCACTTGATAGGACACTTCCTGAATTTCTCATTCTATTTATTTATTACAGCTGCTGATATTGCCTCACAGCGGTTTTCTGAAAAATTGATTTGACATCTTCAGAAACTTCTTTGTTGAATTGCCTGTAGGGAATACGTTATTTCCCTAATGAAGTCAAAGAGTTCCAGTTAACTCCCTGAAAATTTCCAGTCCATTTGTAATCTGCGAATCTAACAAATTTAAGACTGAACTGTGGATTTCTGATGCAAATTGACGACCACCTCGCAGAAAAGGCGTTTTATGGAGATTGCGGAGGATTAGCGGCCACGTAAGCATAAAAACCATTAATATTTATGAACCACCGCCAAATTAAGAAGAAATGTTTAATTAAACCATGTTCTGAGATGCGATACATCATTTCTTAATCCTTGGAGGCAATTTCTTGGATCGTGATTTGCATATTAGGCTGGCTGCGTTGCAGACTATTTAAATTAAGCAAATTAATTAAGATACAAACATACATATAATTAAATGTAAATAGTAGCTGTTTATTCAATCCGGCAGTACAACCGCATAGAAAGACACACAGTTTTGCAGAACTTCCCTAAACGTGTATACCTTTGTATTTGCCCATACAGTTCAAACTTTCCTAGCGGATTTTCGCAGCTTGTTGATGTTGCACCAACTTATATTTACTTAGTTGAACATACACTAGTCGATTAATGTTTGGTCAGGAAAGGAAAGCAACTGAGCGGTGTTGGTCAAGCGAACACGCAAATCTATTAGTAGCTGGTATATAGCGACGAACTAATTTAAACTAACTGCTAAATGTGTGCTTGGTATATCATTGTACTTGACAGATTTATCATTTTATTTTAAAAGTTCTCTTCATTACTATTTACATGCACATGTATTTGACTATTTATTCTCCAGCGTTTGCACTAAAGTTTTACAGAAATATTTAGTTATTTTAAATTCATTAGATATTTTATTATCCAGCATTTTATAGCATATACAGTGTCATCTAGAAACTTTGCAACAAATGGGAATATTTTTAATAATAGCTCTATTAAAATATTATTGCAATAGAGCGCCAAATAACACCAACCAAACTGACTAAAACTTATGTACAAGAAAGAAGAGCAAGAAAGGTGCAATCGCCCAAAGAGTAAGGTGCCCTAATTTACAAGACGTAACAACTCTCTTTGTCTTATTGTAGGCCAGTGGCATGTCTCTTACCATACAGTGATTCTGTTAGCTCTCTTTACTCGTAAGCCGAGCAGGTGGCTAGCTTTGTCCGTGGAAAGTGAGGAAGAGTTAACTTGCTAGGGTTAACGGCTACCACAGCGTAGTGAAATTTGTCTTAATGATTAAATTAGTTAATTAATTATCTACCTCACAGATATTGTCATTTGAAAACTAAATTATTATATTCAAATTACTAAACAGTTAACGCATTTCTCAATGCATTAAGTAATGCCCATAGTTCTATGGAATCGCAACCCTTGCTGTAGTCTACAATAGCTAGCTGGTATGGCAAGCTACGTTTGTTCTGTGGAACCCTAGCTATGTGAAATCCAGCTTTGCTCGGAAGGTTGATGATTTTTAAATTTGCATACCTTAATTGCTTGGTTGTGGCCTTAATTAGCAATTTATATGAATCTGATAAGATACTTATTGATACCTTCTTCTATATAAGAATATTATTATTGAAACTGGCGAAGTCGCTCAGAAGCTGTCCATTGTTGTTCATAGCATCTTCTCCATGTTTGTCCATAATTGTAACAACTGGTAGTTACCCAATTGATAGAGTATGTACTCAAATAAGCTATGTACAAAAAATTATTTAACTTAGTATAAGACACAAGAGTGTATCATGGTTGCCACATTCGTTCTGGTGATTTTCGATTAATATCAAGAATTACCTTCAAGTTAAAAAACCACGCAAAAGAAAGAAATATTATTAGAGCCCTTTACAGTATATCTCATACGAAAGGAAAGTATTCAGTACTACTGTCAAAATCTACTAAACTTCTGTCTAAAACAACGAAGTTAGCAGATATTAATTAAGAATGGGAAGAAATCAAGTAAACTAGATATCAAGCGCACTCGAAGGTACAGGAACTAGTAAAACAAGAATCAACACTCGTCCTAAAATATGGGCCGCAGAAGTTACTGAATACATTATCGAAAAAACGCAAGGATATTTGAAATAGCTTAACTTGAAAAGATATTAAAAGAGACCAACGTGCAAATACAGAGCCGCATTTGTAAGACAGGAAGTAAAAGTGAAGTTCAGGGCACTTCATTACATACGTAGAAATAAGACAATTACAATGCTTGATATATGTCTCTCGTTTCAAAGACGATACCCCAACTACTGCAATTTCTATGGATGAATTAGTTTGATAAAAGCTGCTAGAAAATATAATAAACCAATCTTTATATGCAGCTATCGTGGCTCGAAGACTAAATATAGCCAAAACCGTGATTTCATAATGTCAACATAGATTTCGAAATAGCAGATTTTGTTCCGTTTGCATCTTTACTATAATGCAGCTCATCGAAAAGAGAAAAGAATTCAATGTTCCTACTTATATAGTCTTTATTGATTATCAGAAGGCATTTGATGAAATAACAGGAACAAACTCTGGAAAATTAGGTTAAAGAATGGAATCCCATAACATCTAATCAAGATAGCATACAGCCTCTCTGCATATAATAAAATCACATTAGACACTATTAGGACTATAAAAATTATAAAAGCAATACTACTAATTGTGAGCTTAGACAAGGATGTCCTTTGTCACCTACATTATTTAATATTTAAATTGGCGACTTTAAATATGGCGTACAGGTATTATTTTTTAGAAATATTTACACTGAAATCGACCATCACCTTTGAGAGGAAACGAACCAATACGAAGAAACATTATTATTGAAGATGAAATCATAGAGCAGATCAACAATTTAATTTATTAAATCTTAATAGTTCATATGCCACCAGAAAGAATATATAGAATCAGTTTTATGATATATATTACTAGTAAATAAACACGTTTGAAGCTTTATAAAGCGATGGCCGTAACAGTATTGCTCTATGGATCTGAAAGCTGAACACTAACGAAGAAACAAATAAAAAAATTGAAGCAGCGAAAATAAAATTCCTGAGGTACGAGTCAGGCTCAATTATAAAACAAATAAATATATAAGACAGGAACTACAAACATTTAACTTAACAGAAAAATTTTACGAATACAGAATAAACTGGAAGGAGCACTTAAAGGGAATGGACGATTGATGTATAGCTAACAGTTATAACATTACCAGCCTAAATGAAGAAGAAATATCGGATGGCCAAAGAAACGGTGGAAAAACCAATTTACATGAAAACGGAACAAACCTATAAGGTTTGCACCGTGAAGATGACGATAATGAAGAATAATCTTTGTATTTGGCTATAACTCTGAGATTACACTTTCTGAGATTAAACGTCTTATGTAAGAACATTTTCTACGGCTGCTCACCGTTGTTCAGTTAAGAAAGAGAAAGAAAGCGAGAGGGAGAAAGCGTGTTCTATTTCCTCAATTGATGCAAATAAAATATACAGGTAATATATTTGTATGTCGGTTGGATACGTATGTCTATTGTCACAGTGGGAAGATTATTTTAGAAACATCGACACACCAGTAATCCTAGCAGGGCAAAGGGGAGGTTACAAAATAGCCATAGCTTTTGTTTTTCTCTAAATTTTATTGTATTCTTATATTAAAAAATCTTTTAAAAAATCGCTACATTAGTACCTACTGCTCTAGATACCGTATTTATTGTTTTACGTTGTATAGTTTTTAAACAGACGGAGAGACAGGCAGACAGAGCAACAGAGAGACAGAATTGAGAAAACATGTTTTCGACATCCAGGGACCCTGAAACGTGAAGATCTGAGAAAATCGCGGAAGGTGATTTTTTGCGATTACAATTCTTCCATGATCTTAATCGAGGCAAATAAAGAGAAAGCAACTATATTATTTATTCCTGGAAAGAACTAGGACTTACTCCAATATTACCAAACATTAAAAGGAAGTCTGAGAGTATATCAGATATCTTCTACAACTTTTGTATTGAAAAACAAATTGGAACGAAAACTTGTTCAAGCTACTTCCTCAACACCGTCTCAGACTCGAAAAAGAAGATGTCATTCCTGCTGAAAATTCGAAAAATCTACGAAAGAAAAGACAAACGAGTTAACAAAAGCAACAGTAGTATTATCCAAATGTAGTAGATAGGTAGAAAAAGATAATAAGATTTCTAATACTTGAGTTACGTGTGAAGTTTCTATTAAGCAGCGTTTTCCTCCACATTCGCCAGTCGCTGACGACTACAACCGAGAAGCCGCGACCAATTCGTTACGACATCTACAATGCATTTAAGCCGGTCTGTTTTCCTAGCTGCTACTAATTCGTTGCTACCAAAATCCGTTCTGTAGTCGCTAGTCGTCAGTCGCATGTTTTTGAGCAGACAAGCGACTTATTCGTCGACGAATGTGGATGTTTTTGCATTGTATTTGTGAAGTGTTGTGTGTAGATAATATATTTTAACTTGGTGAAGTCAGGAAAATATAACTATAACACTAGCAACATTAAAATTATTGTTTTTTATCAATATTCATTTTATAAACTGCAGCTAGTAACGAGCGAAGAGCAGTAAACCGTTGCGGGAGGAAAACAGGCAGACATCCTGACAAATGGGTCGCGGCTACTCTGTCGTAGTCGTCGGCGACTTGCGAATGTGGAGGAAAACGCTGCTTAAAGCAGCGTTTTCCTCCACATTCGCCAGTCGCTGACGACCACGACCGAGTAGCTGCGACCAATTCGTTGAGACATCTACAATGCATTTAAGTGGGTCTGTTTTCCTAGCTGCTACTAATTCGTTGCTACCAAAATCCGTTTGCCGGTCGTCAGTCGCCAGTCGCTTGACATGTTTTTGAGCAGACAAGCGACTTATTCGTCGACGAATTTGAATATTTTTGCATCGCGTTTGTGAAGTATTGTTTTTAAATAATACATTTTAACTTGGTGAAGCCAGAAAAATATAACTATAAAAATAGCAACATTAAAATTATTGTTTTTCTATTAATATTAATTTTATAAACTGTAGCTGGTCGCGACCGACGAGCAGTAAACCGCTGCGGGAGGAAAACAGGCAGACATCCTGACGAATTAGTCGTGGCTACTCGGTCGCAGTCGTCAGCGACTGACGAATTTGGAGGAAAACCCTGCTTTAAGCAGCGTTTTCCTCCACATTCGCTAGTCGCAGACGACTACGACAGAGTAGCCGCGACCCAGGATGTCTGCCTGTTTTCCTCCCGCAGCGGTTTACTGCTCTTCGCTCGCGACCAACTGCAGTTTATAAAATTAATATTGATAAAAAAAACAATAATTTTAATGTTCCTAGTGTTATAGTTATATTTTCCTGTCTTCACCAAGTTAAGATATATTATCTACACACAACAATTTACAAATACGATGCAAAAACATCGAAATTCGTCGACGAATAAGTCGCTTGTCTGCTCAAAAACATGTCAAGCGACTGGCGACTAACGACTGGCGAACGGATTTTGGTAGCAACGAATTAGTAGCAGCTAGGAAAACAGACCGGCTTAAATGCATTGTAGATGTCGTAACGAATTGGTCGCGGCTACTCGGTCTTAGTCGTCGGCGACTGGCGAATGTGGAGGAAAACGCTGCTTTACCACTGAAGGCGAATGCTCTGACTGAACACTGTGATAAAACACACGTATATATTGGCTGTGTTGTGCTGTGCTGTATTTTGCTCTGTTAAAATAGTAAATTCTGAGTGAAACTGACTAATAATTAATAGTTCTGCCAGTCTTCGCATCTGCTTGTAAGTTATGCCTCTGATAAAGAATTGTTCTTATTGCGATAAGCCACTATCTTATGAAAAGGAGACTATATGCATTTGTGATAAATGCCGGTTACCACTACATTCTACCAGAGCCAGTAGATATAGAGAGTACCGCCATTCTTTGATCTGTGAAAATGCCGCTATCGCCGCCATTTTTGTTCCCACCAACAATGACTGATTGAGGTATGTCTAAAATTTTACTTGAAATTGGCAAGACTGTATGTCTATGTCAAATTCGAGGTTAGCAGGTTATATTTTGCGCCAGTTTGTGTCAAAACTGACGCAAAAACTAACCTGCTAACCTCGAATTTGACATAGACTTACAGTCTTGCCAATTTTAAGTAAAGTTTTGGATTGCCAACAAACGTCACGTTGACGGAATTGTGTGACAAACCTCAAAGTGACGCATATGTCAGAGGAATAAACATGGCGGACGTGGCGGTACTCTCTATATCTACTGGCTCTGCATTCTACCTGCTCGGGTCTCTCCCGCACTGATGCGCAGCTTCTCACCACCACCGATGTAAAGCGAAAACCGACATTTTATTGTGATAACTGTGTGCGCCAAATAAACGAAGTTCTCGAATTAAAACAAATGATACATAAATTAACAGCTGCAGTGGAAAAGCTCAAACAAATATCTTTACCCACACCTGATACGCTATCAGACGACTCTTATGAAATTATTCTAAGCGAACTTAATGAAAGAAACAAAAGAGCATCAAATATAATCATTTACAATGTAGAGGAATCTACGTCCGAGTCTAAAGATGATCGGATTGCTCACGATATCGCACAAGCCACTCAAATAATGCAAAGTATTTCGAAGGTCGATACCACTTGCTTGCAGGTCGTTAGATTAGGCAAACCAAAACCTGCAATAATGCGACCGTTAAAAGTTATTCTCAAGAATTCAGCTGAAGTTAAAGAGCTACTTAAAAATAAAACATCTTTGAATAAAGGAAATGCAAAAAACATACGCCTAGCGGCAGATCAAACTATTATGCAACGAAAACACTTAGACGGACTGCGAAAAACCTTAAACGAACGATTACAAAATGGGGAAGTTAACCTAACAATTAAGTATGTACACGGAGTTCCCAAGATAGTAAATACAGAAACCCCAAAAAAGTAAATAACATCACCACCCCTACACACACTCCTTCCCCTCAGAAGTATAAAAAGCTGCGAATTGGCCACGTAAACATAAGATCGTTAGTCCCTTCTTTTGACGTATTTAGTGAATTTGTATTAGAACATAATTTTCACCTCGTCGCAGTTACAGCGACCTGGTTAGCGCCATCGTTTCCCTCCGAGTTAATTCAACTACAGGGCTACCAGTTAATACGCCACGATAGAGACACAAGAGGAGGGGGAGTGTGCTGGTATATACTAAATAATCTATCCTACAAATTAATAAACACCGATCATCTATCTAAGATATGCAGCGAACAAATATGGCTATGTTTAAAAATTGCTAATATAAAAATTGCCACCGGAGCTATCTACATACAGCATATTAACAATGCTGCGCTTGAAGAAATTGAAGCTGCTTTAGCAAATATTGCAATAACCGTAGATGAAATTTTACTCGTTGGAGATTTAAATGTTGATGTTTTAGAACAAGAATCAATATATTCCCGTAGCCTGAAAAATATTCTAGATTCGTTCGATCTTAGACAAATCATAACTGACCCTACGAGAATTACTTCACAATCTGAAACCTTAGCCGATGTCATGTGTATTTCTAGGAACCTTGAAGAAAACTTACATGGAAATATTGATTTACCGATGAACGCAACAGATCATATGCTAACATACTGTGAACTAAACTATGACATCACAAAACTTAATCCAAAGATTGTTACATACCGATCCTACAAACATTTCAACATGGACGACTTTGTAAAAGACGCAGCTAGGGTGAACTGGAAATATCTGCAGGAACTTGAAAATATAGATAATAGAGTGGGATATTTGAACGACCAAATTATAAATTTATTTGATCGTCATGCACCAATAACAACCGTTACAATACGACATGCCTATAAACCGTATATAACTGACAACGTAAAATTAATTATAAAGTTAAAAAATAACGCCTATAAAAAATATCAAAAAACTAAACTTCAACGTGATCGTGACTACTACAAACAGCTAAAGAATTTTTTGTCAACTGCCATGAAGAATGAGAAAGCTGCATACATACAACATCAGATACGTATAAACAAATTTAAGCCTCGTGTATTGTGGAAGCAATTTGCCCAATGGAATGTACATACTAAACCGGAACTTAAAATAGCTGAACATTTAAAAGATCCAAATTTAATTAACGAGTCTTTTCTAAGTAATATCGAAAAGGAAACAATTAACGATGAATTACTGGACTTCTTTTGTCAGCAAACTCGTAATGATATACAATTACAATCCGAATGTACCTACCAAACATCTGCTGAGGAAGTTGGAAAAATCATTGTCAACCTGAGGTCAAACGCTACTGGAGTAGATGGAATCAACTTATACATGATAAGACTAGTTCTTCCGTTTTGTATAAATGAGTTAACCCATATTATTAATTTTTCTTTTGACACCTGCACTACGCCCTTGATATGGAAAACCGCAATAATACACCCACTTCCTAAAGTTAGCTTAGCCAAAGATTTTAAAGACATACGGCCAATCAGCATTCTGCCCGCTTTTTCCAAAGTGCTAGAGAAAATTTCAAATAATCGACTTTTACTACACGTTCATAAAAATAGAATTTTGCCTGCTATCCAATCGGGGTTCCGATCTAATCACAGTACTTCGACTGCACTAATCAAGATAACTACAGATATAGCTAGAAGTATCGATAATTCCGAAGTAACTTACCTAACAATACTGGATTTTAGTAAAGCCTTCGATCTTATAGATCATAGCTTGTTGACAGCCAAATTACATTATTACGGATTAAACCCACAAACTCTGCAATGGTTTACCAGCTATTTATCTGAGAGAACTCAAGCAGCACGGATTGACAACACTATATCCACGGAATTACCAGTAACCTGTGGTGTCCCACAAGGTAGCATTTTGGCACCAGCTCTATTTACACTATTTACTGCCGACTTGCCTGATGTGTTGAAAAATAATTGGAGTATTCACATATACGCTGATGATACTTAGATTTACAAATCCTGCTCACCGTCCTATGTCAATATCCTTATTGAAGAACTTAATCAAAATCTTCACCATATTGCAGAATGGTCCAAGAATAATGGATTGCGGCTGAATCCCAAGAAAACGGTGGTAATGTGTCTCGGTACGAACTATGGTCTCGATAAAGTTAGCCTTTACTTAAATAGTAATCCTATAACGTTAAATAATACCGTATTGATGCTCAACGAAAGTTCCCGTGATCTTGGAGTGGTTTTAGACAAAAATCTGAACTTTGAAAGACACATCACCCAAAAGTGTAGTCAGTGTTATTTTAAATTAAATACATTGTGGAAATTTAAAAACACATTACCTCAAGAAGTAAAGTGGAACCTGGTTAATATGCTAATCTTAAGTTATATTGATTACGCTAGTGTAGTATATTATAATTTTTTAACTGCCGGTATGAAAAACAAACTGCAAGTTTTACAGAACTCTTGTTTGAGATTTGCTTTTGCCACTATAATAGATTAAATATTTTGAAACTAGAAAATAGGTTTAGGCTTTTATTTGGTACACTACTCTATAATATATTAAGATCAAGAGAACCGGCATATTTGTTCGATTTACTTGTAAAACGTTCTGATTTATGTAGCAGTAAGGTTATGCTTAGAAATAGAGAACTGTATAACATACCGCAGCATAAAACCAGTAAATTTGAATGTTGCTATGAATATACTGCACCAAAATTGATTAATTCTGTAATTGATATTTTTTCTAATCCAACTCGTGCTCAATTCAGAAACGAGTTCAGAAAGTATTTAATGCAATTACAATCGGCACACGCTACAACATATTAATACTGCGGGGAAGGTGAAAAACGGCTTTGCCGATCTTTTTCCGTTTGAACACATATTTTATTTAATAATATCTATTTAATTTAATAATATGTATTTTCTTTTTCTCTTTGTTTTTATGTTTTTTTTAATATGATTGTAACTAATTTTTTTTTATGTGTTCAATAAATTTATTATTATTATTATTATTATTAAAATGTTTTCGTATGGTCATCTCTTTCTTACTCGAGCATTCTCTTTTGTTGTTCATGTTATCTCATTGCTGTTATATACCGATGGGACCATAATTATATATAACAGCAATGAGATAACCTGAACAACAAAATAGAATGCTTTAGTAAGAAAGAGATGGCCATACGAAAAAATGATTTTAGTAGGCATGCTTGGTTGACATCTGTCATAATTAAAATAAGCGTCAGGTATTTATTTATTTATTTATTTATTTATTTATTTATTTATTTCGCACTCAGCCAACAGCCGTTAGGCCAATTATAGGCGTCGCTGTGCAGTTATGAGGACTTCCAACCCCACTAACGACTGTCATGATGTTGTATGACCGCCGGGACCAACTTTTTTCCGTGATAGCCGTACCACGAATATTTGCTACTATGTTTATCTCTTTCTTACTCAAGCAATACGTGTTATTTTTTTGTTCAAGTTATCTTATTGCTGTTATATATAATTGTGGCCCCATCGGTATAATTACGGCCCCATCAGTATAAGGTAGTTTTCAGAAATTTGCATATATGCAACGTTTAGGGGGCACAGGGAGGAAAGCACAAGGGCGAGAGGCAGTTTTGGGAAAATATATTTCTTATAGTGTTCTAACAACTGGCTTAAATGTGGCGCACGATCTTTTATACTTTAGGGGTGTTCCCCATAATAATTCTTTTGGCGATTCTTGTGACCAAAATCAAAATTGGGCGTTGTGACCAAGTTGGGCGTTGTGACCAGAATCGAAGTTGAGCGTTATGACCAAATTCTGAGTTGGGGTTTGTGACCAGTGGGCGTTGTGTCCAGGACCCTTTGAAACTAGTGTGGATAAATAAAGTTATCAAGAAACTGTGAATTCAGTGTATATCTTACTTTGCTTTACTTATCGCGTTACCTGGTGAAATTAGTCAAAGTCAAAATAAGTACTCGTATATGACAGCATGCCTCATTGTTTAACTGTCAATTGCTAACCTAGAAACGCAAATCCCAATTTACATTACCCAAAAATTGCAAAAATCCTTTATAAGACTCGCCCGGATTTTTAATTCCGCGACTGTACATATCTAAATAAGAAGCCTAATCAAATCAGAATTCAATACGCAGTGCGTTTCACTTTTCGCCTTACCACCCTTGAATATTTTTTCTTTTGATATATTTGAAATTTTGGCCTTTAGGATTACTTTGACAGTTTTGAAATAATTTTGCTACTAACAAAGGTTGCTCAGAATTACAAAAACGGCCGAAATCCATATTTTATTAGAAATGTTTGTATTGTTAATATGTAATGTACAATATTATTATGTAGATAATTAACAATTGGTTATTGTCTTAATAAGTGGTACCCTAGAAAACAAAAGGTTTATGAACGCCAGTTACGTTTACGAACTGTCAATTAAGTTTATGAACTGTTAATTTAGCATTCTGCAAATTTAAATAATACCTAGAATACGCCTAACCCCTACTGATAAAGTAGAAATGGTGTGTTTACTCGGTCGACAATAAATACACTTATTTTGATTAAAATTTACATTTTTACTATTTTCCTAATTTTGAACAACTTTTCTAACTAACTTTTTTTGATAAAACTAAGCCTACTATAATTTTAAAATTTTTGCAGTATTTTTTTTTGTCGCAGTAGGCCACTGTTTTGCAGTAACATTATTTAAAAGCTATGAAAATAATTGCTTTAACGGTTAGGTAAATCGACCAAAATTTTAAATAGATCAAATAATAAATGAGAAAGATGCAGGGGTGTGAAGGTGAGACGTTAAACACGCTGCAAATCAAACAAATTCACAAACAAAACCACAATATCTCGAGTTATTTTGTGGGTAGTACGAAATTTAACGCAGCCGCCTGTTTATATAATATATAACGTTTTAATACTTTCCTTACTGGCCAAAATACGCCATACGCTAATCAAACAAGATCGCATTTCTTTTGAAAGAATTTAAATCTATGTACGAGTTAAAACATAATACTGACATTTTATTACAATATAAACAATTTACTGACGAAATATGAAGTCTTTCAGCAGCTACTGATAACAATTACTTCATAAAGATACTGCAGTTGCTACCAAATTATTAATAGGAACGATTGCAAGTTCGCGACCGCTCGCGTAAGATGTGTTGCAGCAACTACCACATCGGCGATAGTTTATATCGGTAGTAGTTCCTGTCGGATGTAAATCCACATCGGTGGTAATCCAAGTCGGTTTGTATACCAAGTCGGTGGTATTTCAGTTTGGTGACATACCATATTTTTGTTACAAATTTTAAAAGGCGGTAGTAAACCAAGTCGGTGGTAGTTCATGTCGGATCTAAATCTACATCGGTTGTAATCCAAGTCGGTGGTAAAGCAAATCGGTAGTAGTTCATGTCGGTGGTCAATTAATGTCGGTTCCAAATCCACATCGGTGGCAATACATATTGGTGGTAGAGCGCACTCTCCGTTGCGAAAGCCGTATATACGTAAAGTAGTGGATAAATTCGTTAAACATTCAAGGAATAACCTTAAAAAAAAACGCTGGGACGCGTCGATTTTTATTTTTATTTGCTCATTTTCTTCAAATAAAATCTATACGTACAAGATGACCCGAGTAAAAGGTATGACGTCATCGATGTATTTTTTAAATGGCAACCCCCTTTTTTATTACGAAATTTGAAAGAACACATTTTTTTACATACGCTAAGGTAATTTTTGCGTATAGGTCACATGACCAAAAATTAAGAAAAAAAAAATTTGCAAAATACTAAATTTTATTTTAAGAAGTATGATATTACGCTTTTATCAATGACAGAAATCAATAAAAAAACATGTCGGTCGTTTTAATTACTGTTAGGCAGACAACGGTGCACAATTTGTACATTTAATTTAGTTGTTTTTGAAATTATCGTTGCAATTAAATTTAGTATTTTCCAATTTTTAAATTTTTTTCTTAATTTTTGATCATCTGACCTATACTCAAAAATTAGCTTAACGTATGTAAAAAGATGCTTTCTTTTAACTTCCGTAATAAAAAAAGAAAACCTCGATGAAGTCATACCTTTTACACGGGTCACCCTGTATATACACTTCTCCAATAAATTAACGCACCAAAAAAAGGTAGCCAAAAGTTTAAAGTTAATTATTGTCGAAACCACTTATCCGATTTGGACGATTTTTTTTTAATGACACGTCGTCTCTTTCAGAAAGTTAGTGTACTACTCTATTCGCATAGAAACTGATTTTTTTATAAATACCGGGTGTAACAATTATAACGTATTTTTTTCATAAAATTTATAACACCCTGTGGAGTTCAACAGCTACAATATCAAGTTATAATTCAAAGCAAACTCTACCCTTACCTTTTTATAACATTTTGTTTTTTGATTCACTCTTCTATCTTAGCTACTGCAAGAGAAACACAATTTTATAGCATAACATGTTTTTATTGACTTTAATTTGCATTAAATTCACTAAAGTAGCAGGCTATGGAGAAACAGAAAGAAACAGTAATTGTCATCAGATAAATACAACTGTCAAAAAGCAGTAGTTGATAGAAGTGTGTTTTCGGTGTTAGTCCTTAACGTTTTTTTTTTCAAAATCTTTAATTTTCTCAGTATGCAACGTGAAACACGAAATCTTATTCGCCAAGAATGTGCTCAAGCATTAGTTCTGTTTGAGGAAGGTTAGAAGTTATTCTGGCCAGAGGCAAAAATACTCGCTACTGAGACTTTCGTTTACCTTTTTTCTTTACATTTTGTTTCATTTTTTGTTGTTGTTAAATTAGGTCTCCATCAACACATGTTATGCTATAAAATTGTGTTTCTTTTGCAGTAGCTAAGATAAAAGAGTAAATCAAAAAACAAAATGTTATAAAAAGATAAGGCTAGAGTTTGCTATGAATTATAACTTGATATTGTAGCTGTTGAACCCCACAGGGTATTAAACATTTTATGGAAAAAACACGTTATAATTGTTACACCCGGCATTTATAAAAAAATAAGTTTCTATGCGAATAGAGTAGTACACTAACTTTCTGAAAGAGACGACGTGTCATTCAAAAAAAATCGTCCAAATCGGATAAGTGGTTTCGACAATAATTAACTTTAAACTTTTGGCTACTTTTTTTTGGTGCGTTAATTTATTGGAGAAGTGTATACATTTTATTTGAAAAAATTTGCAATTAAAAATAACAATCGTCGGGTCCGAGCGTTTTATCCAAAAGTTCTTCCTTAAATTTTTAACGAATTTATCCACTACTTTACGAAAGCACTGTATACATTTTAATACATCTTATACGTGCGGAAGCCAAATATTTGCATGTTTTGGAGTGACAATTGTTTATATGGTGGGAATAACTATTCGACGTCACCTCATACCTGCGGCGGCCCAGTAACACTTGTACAACGAAAGGTGTGTGACGATGGCTGACAAATTGCCTACGCCAAGAAGCGGAAAATATTACAGTGTCATTTGTGTTCATTTGTTAAGATTAATAATATAAAATAAAATGTTTACTTTCGTAAAATATAAATAAAGGTCTTATTGTAAAAAAATTGGTGTGATACACGCACACAAGTTTCTTTACAGTGATCTAATAGTTATCCAAAAATTGTATTTTTAAGCATTTGTCAAAATTTGAAAAATTTAAAAATTCTATAAAACAATACAAAATAGAGCACTAGTTCAAGAGACAAATTTTTTCTAAAATATTAAGTTGAATTTAAAAATGTAATAATATCAGGGAGTTCTATTTAAAATAGGAGTTATTACAATAAAAAAAAAAGGCAAAAGAAACCCATTCTAGAGGTATTCAACTGGAAAATGACCTATCTCACATCAATATACATTAAAAATGTAAAATCGTTAGAACCGTTTTTGAAATAATCGAAAAAACCTGAAAAATCATACGGGTAAACGCCATACTTCCGGTTATGCGATTTTCTTCAAAAGCTTGCTGTCGCATCTAGATAGTATACAAAACTTTTACATGAAGTTTCAACGCCATACCTCTTTTCGGTTTTGAGATGTTCTGTTCACAGACAGACTAATGAACAAAAAAATGTTTTTTGGGTTCAGGGGACTCTAAAACGTGAAGAGCTGTTGAAAACTCAATTTCTAATTTTTGGGATGAATCCAATACTTCTTTTATCGTAAAAGGAAGTAAAAATATGAGATTCGCTAATTTTTCGCATTGACAGGTAGCTTTTAATAGTCAGTTTTAGAGGTGACCGTAGAAAAAATACAGATATATAACTTAATAAAGCAACACAAATATGTTTAGTATAAAGTTGATAAATTATTTAAAGAATATGGACATAATATACTACAGTTACCACCCTATCATCCCGACTTAAATCCCATAGAACTCATGTGGGCCAATTAAAAAAATTACGTAGCTTCTGAAATTGTTACATTCAAACTCAAAGACGCAAAAAATTGGCCGAAGAGGGATTTATATTACTGCAGAAGTCTGATAGAAAGTTTGCAAACACGTGAATAAAATTGAAGATAAATATAGGGAGAGTGAAATTGTTTTTGACGATCTTGGGGACAAATGTGTGTTTACCATAAATACAGCCTCTGATGAATACAGCGACAAAGATTGTGGAAATGCTCACGAAAATTTTAATTGATGTTATGTTCTCTTGAATTTGGGGTATAATTACTTTATTTTTATGTTTCTTGGGACTTTTAAGATTTATCTGCGATATGCGAATAACGTGAAGGTACCTTTATTTTTACTTTAATCATTTATTTTACTCTATGTATTTAACGTTGTTTATTTATTTTACTTTATGTATTTAAAATTATATACAGTAAAGTCCATTTACAATGTAAAATGGACATATTGCAAGTTATATGTTCGGCCCACTTTATCATTAGAATATAGGCAACCCATTATACACCAATTTAAAAATGCTATTGATGTATTGTTTATTGGACGGCCTGCTGCATTGTGTGGTTTATTGTTTTGTCACCTGTGAAATTATGCAAGGTGTTTTTTTAATTTTAATAAAGAATTGAGATTTAAAACTAATGATTTATTAAACATGATTTATACAGACGAAGAAAAAATAGACATGTGTATAATGTATCACTCCAGATTATCATTAGGTAATGTTAGGTATCATTTTAGTGTAAAATATCCTAACACACCAGTCCCTAATGTGTCTACAATATTCAGAACAGTTAGAAAATTGGCAAGTACAGGCTGTGTGGCACTACATGAAAAAAAAACATCGACATTGAACAGTAACACATGAACTTGACCAATGAAACGTGGTGCAAGCCAGTACAGAAAATAAAAATATCTCTACTAAAGGGATTGCCAATAAAGTAATTATTAGTGTTATTACTAATATCGATTATTATAACAAAATCATACAAAATGCAATAAATTAAATAAACTTCTTGTATTGTTCCGCAATCAGTTTTTTATCCTGTAGAACACTTTTCCAAATTACTCGAAATTATATCACGCAGATTTATTGAATTTTGCACTTTTGCTTCTGTACTGAAAGTGCAGTTATTTATACCACTTCCATATATTTACATACATTATTTTATTTTTTAAATTAAACAATAAATTATTTAGACAGGACTTTCTAAGACATTGGTACCTCGTATACTTCATGAACACGAATACAAAAGTTACAAATATGGCAAACATCAACAGCTTCTTCAAAATGATTTTAAAATTATAACAGTGTTTTGTGAAACCCTAAAGAACAGAACACTGAATGAAAACATTCTATTGAGTCACATGCTGTTCTCTGATGACGTTTCGTTTATTTGAGATCGTAAATTCTTAAAACGTTGGGTAGGCGTCTTCTTAATCAAGTTTTCTTAAATGTTATCCACTGTTTCCCGGATCCTAGGTCTTGGTCAACCGAGAATTTGCATGCATTTCAAGAATCACATACACAGTGTCGACAATCTGTAAATACTTTGTGTGTTATTATGAACGGCAAGGTTATAGGACCAATATTTATAAATGGTACTCTAAATAGTGCCAAATACTTCCATCTATTACAAGTGCAGTTACCTCAAGCAATCATAGATGCAAATATTAATTAATGGAGCCCGCCCTCATTGTACCAGGGAGATAGTTAATTATCTTAACGCCACATTCCCTTATTGGATTGGAAGACGGGGCATTATCAATTGGCCTCCGAGGTCTCCCGATTTCTCTCCAAATGACTTTTCCATGGGGGTTATTTGAAGAATAAAATGTATACAGTAGAGCCAGCTGAAAACATCGATACATTAAAAGATAGCTTAATTAATGAATGTCAAAATATACCTGTTAATTTCGTTAATAATTCCATCACAGAATTTAACAATCGTAATACTTGTAATTGCTTGCTGCTGTTCCTTATTCTTCATCTTTATATATTCATTTTTGACGTTAACCTTTCTTAACTAACTAGTTGGTAATGAATGGACGCATTCAGACGACACAACAGTTATACAACTGTAATTACTGTTAGATATTATCTAGTTAATTACCTACGTTCCTACTACACCAATTACTCTTTAATTTATTTTACAAACCTCAACAAATAATGTTTATTGATTCATTTGATCAAAATAATAAAAATAATTAAACTGCCGTTGTGTCGTCTGAATGCGCCCAATGTATAATGGGTTGCCTACATTCCAATGATAAAGTGGGCGGACCGCTTAGTTGTGCATGTACATTGTCAATTGGGTTGCATAATTGAAAATTTTAAGGCTCATTAGTACTCGTAAATAACCCTGTATTCTGTTATTATTGATTGAAATAGCAAATCTCTGAAATATGATTGGCTTATATATTTTAGTGGTGAATACTCTCTAGGAAGATATATTCAGGGGTAATATAATAAGTAGTACGCTTATTATGGATGATTTTTAAATTAATATTATGAGTTATTATCCCAAAGCTAAAATACAACGAGTCCTAAGGACTCGTATTTTCTTGTATTGAGATTATAACGATATGATATTCATTAAAAAATTATGGATTATTAAGCGTACTGCGAATTATATTAAGGAAGAGAATATAATGATTTAAAATATATACCAGAAAAGGGGCAACACTATTTTATTACTTCAGTATCAATTCTAATAATCGTCTCCAACGCAAATTTTGTTGCTTCTTATTCTTAAAAGGGACGACATAGCCAGAAAAAAATTAACTGATATTACTAACAGTAATTTATTATACAAGACGATAAAGTTAAATTTTATCCACGAGTGAATCGTTTAACGTCGAGACGTTAATGATTCAAGAGTGGATAAAATTTAACTTTATCGTCGTGTATAATACATTTTTTTTCAATAGCAAGAACTTTAACAATTTCAAAAGAAAATAAGGAAAGTCAATCACATTTTAAAATCTCAGCAGCGAGATTGGGTTGCTAGGGTAATACGAAGCTGTAATATTTAATTTAAATAAAAGTTAGAAAATTAAATTACTTTTTTCTATAGCACATGTTAAAGTGTGCTTTTATCAACTCAAAACAAAAGGTCAAGTTTTACTTTAACAGCAAGGGTAGATAAAGTAGCACTTTAACATCAAGGATAGATAAAGTAATTTAATTTTCTAACTTTTGTTTAAATTAAATATGACAGCTTCGTATTATCGTAGCAACCCAATCTAGCTACTGACATTTTGAAATGTGATTGACTGCCCTTATTTTCGTTTGAAATTGTTAAAGTTCTTGATATAGAAAAAAATATTGTATTATACACGACGATAAAGTTATTTCTATCCACTCTTGAATCATTAACGTCTCGACTTCGTCTCGAGGATAAAATTTAACTTTATCGTTTTGTATAATAAATTACTATTTTTCTATAGCACATGTTAAAGTGTGCTTCTATCAACTCAAAACAAAAGGTCAAATTTTACTTTAACAGCAAGGGTAGATAAAGTAGCACTTTAACATCAAGGATAGATAAAGTCATTTAATTTTCTAACTTTTGTTTAAATTAAATATGACAGCTTCGTATTATCGTAGCAACCCAATATAGCTACTGACATTTTGAAATGTAATTGACTGTCATTATTTTCTTTTGAAATTGTTAAAGTTCTTGCTATAGAAAAAAATATTGTATTATACACGACGATAAAGTTATTTCTATCCACTCTTGAATAATTAACGTCTCGACTTCGTCTCGACGTTAAAAGATTCACTCGTGGATAAAATTGAACTTTATCGTCGTGTATAATAAATTACTATTATCTACTCTTGATGTTAAAGTGCTACTTTATCTACCCTTGCTGTTAAAGTAACACTTGACCTTTTGTTTTGAGTCGATTAAACCAGACTTTAGCGTTTGCTATAGAAAAAATTATTTATCACAGTGTGTAAAATTGTCTTTTAGTTGGCAGTTTTAAGTTTGTAAAACGACTATTTAATAACATGTTTTCATTAGTTTACGTCGTCAGTAGTTACATTAGGCACGTTATCAGTAGCAACGTGTTTTAAAATGTTTAAAACACGCAAAATTACGACGGATTGCTGGTAAACTTAATTTACATTTACATGTTTTTTTAATATTTACCGTGTTTTCTAGATTCTCTCCTAGATAAAATATTGTACGATACACATGCGTAAAGCATCTTTAGTCACTTGCGGGGCTTAAAACGCTCGCCCACTCGCGTTTTAATTCAACCCCACTCATGCCTAAAGAGTAGCTTTACGCACTTGTATCGTAAATTACTATTTTTATATTAAGTGCGCAAAGCAAAGGTTTTTTTAAGCTTGAGAATGTTAGGTATACATTCGAAAGCTCAAAAAACCGGCTTTGGGTACGTAATATAAACAACTTTTTTTCTACAATTGCACAGCTTTAAACAGCAAGTTTATTATTAAAAAATATTGAATTTATAAAAAAACGGCAGCATTATTTTTTAAAGTTACCGTTGCACGGGTTTCCGTAGTTACTAATGTAAATAAAAACTGAAAAACAATACTGTCGTTTGAATAAGTGTCGCTTTCCAAGTGTTTTCCATAAATTCTCTGAAAATGGACGCTGATTCTGAATATGATGTAGAAGAAGTAGCTAATGAAGCGATTGCGAGTATTTTGCCGAAGAAGTCAAGACCTCAGTATAAAAAAGCTTACACCGATTTCCGGCACTGGTGTGACTAAAAAAATGAGTAACACAACAGAAAACGTTCTATTAGCATATTTAAAGGAAAAATCGAAGATTTTGAAGCCGTCAACATTGTGGTCACTTTTTTCGATGTTAAAGGCAACTCTAAACATAAAAGAAAATATTGATATTAGAAAGTTTCCAAAATAGTGCCTTATTTGAAAATCAAGAATGTAGGATACAGAAGAAAAAAATCGAAGGTTTTGACCGATAAAGCTATCAACGACATAGTTAGTAACTTTTTACTTATAACTTGAGCTGCTGTTTGTCTTTTTTTGTAGACGGTATTGATTTTTGGGATCACTGGTGCTCTTAGGCGAGTTGAATTATTGAAAATGAAGATATCAAATGTTGAAGATAAGGATTCAATACTGATTGTTAAGGTGCAGGATTCAAAAACCCATTCTGAGAGAATTTTTACCGTTTCCAATGCAGATAATATAAAATTGATTAGAAAATACCAAAATTTGCGTCCATCAAACGCGTCAAGTGAACGGTTTTTCTTAAAGTACGTCAAAGGAAAATGCTCCAATCAAAATGTGGGGATTAACAAAATTGGCTTAAGAAAGAAAGCCCTAAAGATTATGCAGGGCATTGCTTTAGGAGAAGCTCTGCTACACTTCTAGCAAATGCAGGAGGTGACATGACTCTGATAAAGCGACACGGTGGTTGGAAAAGTAGCAACGGAGCAGAAGGTTATATTGAAGACTGCATAAATAACAAGATTGCAATTTCGAATAAAATTCAACCTTCCGCAAAACAATTTCTGAACCATCTACGTCGAGTTGCAATGAAATGCCTAAATTAAAACTCTTGGATAAATAGAGAAATAAAACTAACAGCATTTCTAACTTAGTCGAACCTTCCACGTCAACGAATACTTTTAATAATGGTATTTCGAAGCTACAGCCTTCACTCGAATCGGGAATTATAGCGGGAAGTAAGTTTTCTGCTTTTTATATAACAAAATAGTTATGTTGACTTGTAATTGCCTGTTATAATTGTTTCAATAAAATTTTCTTCTTAGTTTATTCTGAATTTTAGAAGTGTCAGAAATTCTTTTTTTCACCCTAAAAATTTTTTTTCTTCAACGTTAAAAAACCCGTGTTTTGCGCACTGAAATTAATGCGTAAACACCCAGTTTTTGAGCAATTGTAGAAAAATACTAGATTATGCAATGAGGGAGAGAAATACGTTATTTTGCTGAGAGTCAGAAATTGCACTGAAGCAAAATAGCATATACTATTTTTTCACGTTGCAGGAAGATTTAAACGAAAACCCCGTTTTTTTTAAATGTCATTTATTGACATTTTAGTTACAATTATTTTAAAATTAGTAGCCTATGGTAAATTTTAAAGTTGGTGACACTGTAAGTCATTATGACAAGGGAGTTTTCATTATGACTGACACAACAATTATGTCAAATTCGAGGTTAATAGGTTAGGTTTTGCGTCAGTTTGTGTCAAAACTGACGCAAAACCTAACCTGATAACCTCGAATTTGACATAATTGTTGTGTCAGTCATAATGAAAACTCCCTCGGGAAATTTGTCTTATTTAGTCTCTAGAGAGTAAATGTTTTACTTCTGTCACAATTTTGATGCTATAGAAACCGACTTCTACTCCCGGTCGTGGAAAAATAATAATTTTAACAGATAAACAGAACTAAGTTAGCTTGTACCAAATCGATAATAACGAGTCGCTATATTCTTAGTATGGTAGGTCATGTTCGTCAATGTTCTACATGTAAGTGATAATTGGTTCAAAATTCAATAACTGCGTCCGGAAAGGTATCTCTGACAGCGCTGTTCTCTCGAAATAGTTCGTTAATACAGAGCGAGCCAATCAGGAGGATCTGTCGCCCTTGGCTAAGTAAAGATGCGATCTTTCAAACGAGTAAACAGGGGATCAGCGCATGATAAGTAACAACAATGACAAATGAACGGCTGCCTTTACGTTTTAATTTGACACTTGCGCATTTCGTGACAGGTGACAGTTAAGCGTTCGGCAAATATTGTCAGATATTCTATGTTTACTAGTCACGTGACTAAAACTCTATCTGCTCATGCTCCGTTCCTTATTTTTACTTCCTTTTACAATAAAGGAAGTATTGGATTACCCCAAAAATTCGAAATTGAGTTTTCAACAGATCTTCACGTTCTAGAGTCCCCTGAACCCAAAAACATATTTTTTTCATTGGTCTGTCTGTGTGTCTCTGAACAGAATATCTCAAAAACCAAAAGGGATATGGCGTTGAAACTTCATATATAAGTTTTGTGTACTATGTAGATGCGACAGCAAGCTTTTCAAGAAAATCGCATAACCGGAAGTAGGTGTATACTCTGGTAATTTTTATTTTTTTTCGATTTTTTCAAAAACGGCTATAACAATTTTTTTTTAACTTCACATTTTTATTACATTTTGTTTGTGTATTGATGTGAGATAGGTGATTTTCCAGTTGAATACTTCTAAAATGGGTTTTCTTTGCTTTTTTTCTATTTTTTTTATTAACTTCTATTTTAAATAGAACACCCGGTATATTATTACATTTTTGAATTCAGCTTAAAATTCTAGAGAAAATTTGTTTCTTCAACTAACGCTCTATTTTGTACCGTTTTTGCAGAATTTGTAATTTTTGAAATTTTTTGACAAATGCTTAAAAATTTAAAATCAAATTTTTGGCTAATTATAAGATCACTGTAAAAGGAAGTTATGTGCGTGTATCACACCAGATTTTAAAAAAAAATTGGTTTAGACGCATTAAATTCGGTATTTTTATTGGTCAATTTGTGGCAGATGACAAGTTGTTTGAATCATGATGTAAAGAATACAAGGTGAAACGCTCCCGGGATGGGCAGTCGTTCAGAAAATAGAGGGGAGATGTCAACCAATCGCCGATGGTCCTGCTCAGGAAATCCATCACGGCCGCGATCATGGTGTAACCATGGTTGCGATCGTATATGTTGCTGGCACTGTCAGTCGATGTCAAATTCGGGGTTAGCAGGTTACATTATGCGTCAATCTGACACCAACTGACGCAAAACCTAGCCTCGAATTTGACATCGACAGCGTCTTCAACAATACACTTCAGTACTACCAATCGTGCCATTTGTCGGACCATGTCCTATTGGCTGAATTTGAGGTCCGCCCACATTCTGCGGAACGTTACACCTTGTATTCTTTACACCATGGTTTGAATAATCCCAATAATATAAAGGTCACAGAAACTAGATTGAGTCTCAAGGTAGGTCATGAAAGGCGCTGTGATCATATTTGATGAATTGGCAATATGTGGAAAGTTGTCAAACATACAAAGTTTGGTTACATTTTAAATGACAAGTAATCAGTAACGGTGGGTAGAGGGATTTCGTTTGCGCAGTAACTAACGTCATATGACAGATTCTTTGTGTTTTAAAGTGTGAAAATTACTGTTGCTGGTGTAGAAGGTTTAGCAGAGCCCAGCGTCGGACTGGCAAAATTTGGCCTACCGGGCAAAGGATGCATATGGCCTCCACATGTAAAAATTAGAGGAAGGAGGGGGGGACACAGTCCCCCAGCTAAAGGGGAGTCCGGGGGCAAAGCACTGCTGCAGGCGAAATTTTTATGATTGTAGGGAGCTCGAAGACCCAAAACGCACCCCTCTTACCAGTAATGGCACAGTACAGTAATGGCACGTGAAAGTACAACAAAATCAATAACTACGATAAAGAAAACGATGGAGGAATGGAAATAGTATATTACTTTACAAGGGATGTAGGTAAGAGTTACACTATCGAGGACCGTTTGATGCCTGGGTGAGCGAAGCGAACGAGGGTAGCAAGGTTCGAGGTAGTGTAAATCTTTCTACATTATGTGTAAAGTACATAATTTTTTTCACTACCAATATTTCTTTTTGTAAAGTAAATGGTAGGTAATAACCTGGCTTAAAATTATGACATTTGCTAAATTATAGTAGCCTTATAGCGCTGTGACGTTTTGTTTCACAGTTATAAACGCACTGTGAAAAATTCTTGGAAAAAATGCGTGAATACGATTGCAAATGCTGTTTTGTGAGCTTTGTGCTTGTATTCTGATTAAAAATGGATAATAGTACGAACGACAATGGTTTTCTTCGTGTTAACCAAGTGGCAGACATGGCATCTTATCAGTTGTAATTCATGTGGGATGTAAGTAATTCACTTCTCTAGGGAAGTAAGTACATTGTCATGGAAACTGTAACAATTTTTGTAACTGTAGCCTACATCCCTCAAACTTGACAGTGTAAGGATCAATTACAAAGAAGGTAGTGAAAAAAAAATATTTATTTTAATAATTTTAAAATTTAAACATGAAACAAGGTAACAAAAAATAAAATAGGTAGGAGGTAGGTAATTATTCTATTCTTATAAACTGACATTCAAACAAATAACAAAAAATGGTCTTTATCTATTATGGTTTATAAACTTTGAGTTTGGAACAATTATAAAGAAAAAATATAAATAATAATGATCACAAGCTTTGACCTTATAGGAATTTTTACACTCTATTCCATTATAATAATTATACTTAACAATATGAATCACATCAATAATTTTGATTTTCAAGAGACTGATCTATTTGGCAACTTGTCAATGATTTTGTCGAAATTCAAGCTTTGGATTAGATCAGACTGCACATTCTAACCTTTCTTGTGATAAAGAAGCTCTTAGCCTATTTTTGATTATTTTCACTTTAGAAAATACGCCTTCAAAGTTTACTTGGGTGCATGATAAAGTCAATAAGTATTTGTAGGCTAAGTACAAATTGCTATATGTAAAAGCGTGCAAATTATATTTGTGTAAAATTTTAAAGCAACAATTCATACAACCCGCACAATCACCCTCTGTCCCCTCACCAATGCAAATATTTAAATGAAAATTTGGATCTTCTTCGGTGTCATTTTCGGTGTCATCACTATTAGTGTCGTGATCAGGGGTCGTGATTGGTTGAGTCACAATCACCATAGGCTGGGATTGTTCTTTTTGAAAAGTGAAAAAAATTGAAAAATTAATCAATTCTTGTTAATGATGTCTTGTGGGATGTTTTTTCAGCTTTGAAATTACGACAAAAGCAAAATCAGGAATATTTTCTCCATTTAGTTGAGCAGTACGTTGAAAAGTACTCGGATCAAAGAAACTGAAAGTTCACTAATCTTCTAATTTTTAGTGAATCATTCTTCCATGCTTTGCATTAATTGATTAACAATCACTTTATAAGTTTCCATTTCAAATTTTTTGAAAACTCTTTCTTTCGTAGGATCCCCGACAGTTTTTCTTCGCATTTTTTTATTCTCCTATATCTCAATACTGGAAATTCAGTCTCAATTGTTATGTCATTTTCATTTAAATAAGCGTTCTCTGTAATTGAATCAAGGAATTTTTTGACTGACGCTGCGGGAACCTCACACACACACAATCATGTTCATTCCACAACTACTAAGAAATAATAGATGCATGATGCATACATGCACAAATAAAACTGGGAAAATACTTTGACACAAAGTTTAGATTTTTTTTTAATTTTGTAAAAACATTTTTTTTTGTTTTTACTATTTGAAAAATAAAATTATATGGACACTAGCAGTCCAGTGAGACAAATGTCTCATTTAATAAAACAAAAAAGACCGTTTTGCAAATAGAACGCGTATTCACCACACGTACGTCTATGACGTCATTGTTGGTAGCAAACTACCAGTCGCATTCGCCTTGATAAAATTTGCCTAGAATCTAACCTAAAAAGTTAGGATTAGGATAATTAAGATAATAATTAGTGTTAGAGACTGAAATTCGGTTCCTGACCTGACATGACCATTCCAAACATATAACTTTAATAACTTTTTTCTCTATCTCTTACGGTTTGGCTGCTGAAACAGCGTCCCAGACAGACAAAACAGCGTCCCGGACAGACACGTCTATTAGATAAAGAATTTTGGCCTCCAAACTGGATTGGCCTACCGGGCATTTGTCCGGTTGCCCGGTGGGCCAATCCGACACTGGCAGAGCCTGGTTGTTCAACTTAACACCATTATTTCCGCAATCCTTTTAACATTCAAGAACTGATAATACACCATACCGCAATGTTGCGTACGCCTCTGATTTATTGTGTCATTTAGCTTAAATAAGGTTAACAATTTAATGTCAATAATTATGATAGATAGCGCCAGCGTGGCTCGGTGGTTAGAGCATTGGACTGCGGCGCGTCTCAATCTAGATTCTGTAACCTGTAATTATATATGTAATATGCCTGTAATGGCCAGTTATGTTATTTTGTTATGAGACATACTGTATACTACAGTAGATCTTTTGCATTCCATTTGATCTAACCAATATGACTGAGGTTTACCAGAAGATAAAGTCCGGCGATAGTAGCTTGTGAAGTAATAAGTTATACTACTGTTAGCTCATTCTCTGAATGTGTTATTTCTTCAAATTTCGAGTTATTTTATGCAAGTAAAAATATTAGACTTACAATAGGAAGTTGTTAAGTTTTAATTTCGTTGTACATTTTACTTTCAGATATTCCATCCGGATTTTTTATTTTTGTTATGAACATGGAACAGGAATTAGATGAATATAATTTTCCACATGCAATAACCAGCATTTCACATGAATCACTTACAAAAAATGAATTTAAAGTAGCTGCAAACTTACATGTTCGGACAGAAATCGTTCAAGATATTACCTACAACACTGCCCATCACAAATTGGATATTAAACAAGAGAAAATTGATATAAAGGATGAATTTCTTGATTCATGTGCAATAAGAGAAAGTTTTGCAGAAGAACAGTTACTTTGCAAGGTTTGTGAATATGAAGCAAAAGACGAGAGTAATTTCTCGGAACATATTAAAACTCATACGGAACAATCTTACACATCTTCCATTTGTGAAGATAAAACGACAGGGAAATGTAAGTTAATTAACCAATTGAAGACTTGTACAAGTGAAAAATCTTATTCAATTTTTAGGTGATGTAGTTAAACATATGAAGAAGCATACTGGAAAAAAACCTTATTCATGTTCAATTTGCGAATATAAAGCAGCACAAAAAGATACTTTAGTGACCCATATGAAGAAGCATACAGGTGAAACACCTTATTCTTGTTCAATTTGTGAGTATAGAGCTGTACGAAAAGATGATTTAGTAAACCATATGAAGAAGCATATAGGAGAAACGCCTTATTCCTGTTCAATTTGTGAATATAAAACAGGACGAAAAGATTGTTTAGTTAAACATATGACCAGGCATACTGGAGAAACACCTTATTCATGTTCAGTTTGCGAATATAAAACACGACTAAAAGATTCTTTAGTTAAACATATGAAGAGGCATACTGGAGAAACACCTTATTCATGTTCAGTTTGCAAATATAAAGCAACACAAAAAGGTACTATAGTGAACCATATGAGGACGCATACAGGAGAAACACCTTATTCCTGTTCAATTTGTGAATATAAAACAGGACGAAATGGTAATTTAGTGACCCATATGAGGACGCATACAGGAGAAACACCTTATTCCTGTTCAATTTGCGAATATAAAACAGCACGAAAAAGTGATTTAGTTAGACATATGAAAACGCACACAGGAGAAACACCTTATTCATGTTCAGTTTGCGAATATAAAGCAACACAAAAAGGTACTTTAGTGAACCATATGAGGACGCATACAGGAGAAACACCTTATTCCTGTTCAATTTGTGAATATAAAGCAGGGCAGAAAAGTAATTTAGTAATGCATATGAAGAGGCATACAGGAGAAACATCTTATTCCTGTTCAATTTGTGAATATAAAACAGGACGAAAAGGTAATTTAGTGACCCATATGAGGACGCATACAGGAGAAACACCTTATTCATGTTCAATTTGCAAATATAAAGCAACACAAAAAGGTACTTTAGTGAACCATATGAGGACACATACAGGAGAAACGCCTTATTCATGTTCAATTTGTGAATACAAAACAGGACTAAAAAATTCTTTAGTTAAACATATGAAGAGGCATACTGGAGAAAAACCTTATTAATTCTATTTGAATATAAAACGGCACGAAATAGTTATTTATGTACCTAGAGCGAAAAATGATGCATTAGGCGTGAGTTCGAAAGTTTCGGGCCGAGCGAAGCGAGGTCCGAAAAAACTCGAACGAACGCCTAATGCATTTTTCGCTCGTGTTGCATACAAATTTTTTCCTACGACTGTAAAATTTTCAAAAATAGGTTTAAACTGGTGTTTTTTGCCATTTCTAAAATTTCCAGCGACGTGCAAATTTTTACATCAGAATTGGATATTTTATCGCCCATTTCTTATTTTTCTTGACACTTAAACATCGACAATACACAAAATAAAGCACAAGTAACTTTAAATCGCGAAAAAAGGTTTAAATCAAATTCACAGTGACAGCTGTCAACTTTGACGTTTTCAAATAGCTGACCATTAGCCGACTTAGGTATATAATCATGAAAGCTTATATAAAATTTATGTATGTTGCTATGTATTACGATTCACGATTATATACTTACGTATGACGGCTGCCGCGATGAACTGATTCAAAACAATCAATTTTTGACGTACGTCAACAAGGCGGAAAGCTTGATTTTAGAAGCAGTCGTAGGAAAAGGTAATTTAGTGAATCATTTGGCGAAGCGTATTGGAGAAAAACCTTATTCATGTTGAATTTGTGTATATAGAGCTGTACAAAGGGTGCCTTAATTACACCATATGCTGAAGCACTCATCGTAACTCTGTTTTTATAATTTGTATCAAAATCTCGTCAAGGTTTTTTTTTTGATATGGCAAGTATAAGACATTTATAATTTTTGTATCTTTTTTTATTGTTGGTAAGCCGGTTGTATATAGTGCAATTTTATTTGAAATTAAACAATTTTTAATTTGTCCTGAGTCTTAGTTTCTAACGTGTAAAACTGGTTTTGCACAATCAAGGCCATCTCAGTAATTTGTGTTCTAAGTGCATCAAATCCGGGAGTTTAGATTTTTTACAGGGTTATTGGGTTCAAGGTCATGAATGATTCCCTGAGTTTTTGACCTTGGCGAGCCTCCGCTCGCGTCGCCATCTTGGAAAAATGGCGGTCAAAACCGGTTTTTTTTAAATATATCTATTCCAGTTGGTCCTAGTACAGAAATGTCTAAATGAATATTGTAGATCCGGAAATTTCCTACAACTTTTGTATAAAACATTTTTTTCTAGATTTAATAGTTTACGAACTGCAACAGTCTAAAGCGCAGACGATTTGCAAAATGTTTCCAAAACGCCCGTTTCCAGCCTAATGCTTTGAAATTATTAATCTATAATTACATACCGACTATTTTCCACTCGTCGCACTACTAGTGGTAGACTACGTAGAATTTGGGTCAGGTAGTCGGGCTCATTTCAGGTAGTCCTGTCGAGATATATATCTTCTTCTTTGCGTGCCTATCCATTATTGGATGTTGGCGATCATTACTTTGTTGGCAGCCGCTTGGAACAGCGCTGTTGTTGATGTGGAAAACCATGTCCTTAGATTTTTAAGCCAAGAGATTCTTCTCCATCCGGGTCCTCTCCTTCCGTCGACCTTTCCCTGTAGTATGAGTTGGAGCAGTCTATAGCAGTCCCTGTTCCTCATTATGTGCCCCAGGTATTCCAGCTTTCTCCGTTTCACCGTGTTAATAATTTCCAGTTCTTTGCCCATCTGTTGCAGAACTCTTTCATTTGTGATATGGTCTGTCCATGAGATTCGTAATATCCGGCCGTACAGCCACATTTCAAATGCTGCATTCATTCAGGACGTACTACCAAATTCAGGCTAGGTGTGGCGTCGTAAAAGATCCTCAGCAATGGGGTTGGCAGAGTAGCAAGATTGGACTTATTCCGATTCAAAATACAAAAGATCCTGCTCCTCAGGCTTTGCTGAAATTTATTTCGTGTAAATGCAAGACCAAATGCGGTGCAGCTAGTGGTTGTAGGAAAGCAGGCTTAAAATGCTCTATTATCTGCGGTTATTGTAACGGACAGAGCTGCGAAAACGTGCCACAGATTTTCTACGACTTAGAAGACGACGTGAGTAAACCAGGCATCGAAGACATTGAGTGTAACCAAAATGATGAACCAAACATTGACATACAACAACCTGGACCTTCCAAACGAAGCAGGTTACAATAACTTTTAACTACCGGACAAAACATGTGGATTAGGCCTACTGGGGATACCACGTTTAAAAAAAAACGCGGTGGTGACTCTACCTCAAAGTGACTGTACCCTAAGGTAGTGTGGAAATGAGTCAAATAACAGTTGATTTGGGATATAATGATTTCATATGCAATTATAGATTAATAATTTCAAAGCATTAGACTGTATAGGGTGTTCCATTAAAAAAAACTATACAATAAGTTAAAAAGTTTACCCGTGATGCTCAATTGTTTCTTTAAGTAGCAAATTCGGACGGTTTGAATGATACCCTACAATTTTTATCTAAACAAGGAAACACCCTGTACATACCTTTTTTTGCGTTGGAAGAGGAAAATCTTCATAGACACCTGGTAGTACCGTACTACCAGGTAGTGTTGGATTTCTACCGACTGAAAACTTCTCCCATTCTTCACCAGACAGCCTGGCACCTCGTTTAGCATTCCATCAAGCTGCTGGTTGGTTTCTATCCTTTGTCACTATCCTTCCATCTCCTTCTTTCTCATCCGTTCGTCTTTCTCCTTTTGGCGTAGTATAATTTCGATCATTTTTTCTATCGCCTTCCATTTGTGTTCATTTTCGAGCATGGTGTTTATTATACATATTGCTCTCACTCACGTGTCCCTGCATTTCTAAAGCCATCTGCTGCCTCTCTGTATCCCACTTGCGGCACTTGAAGAGTGTGTGGAGCGGGTTGTCCATATCCTCGCAGTATGGGCACTTATCGGTGTCCACCTTTCCCAATACACAGAGGTAGTTCTGGAAACACCCGTGCCCCGTGAAGGCCTGTGTCTGATGGTACCCTATGTCGCCATGCTTTTGCCTTACCCATCTGCCTATGTCAGGCATTATTTTTTTAGCCATGTGCTTTTTGGGTAGTTGGCCCATCTGTTCTGCCATTTGGCAATTATCCTCTGGCGTTCTGCTATCTTTTGGGATCTTGTTTTCCCCATTGTTTGCGCCCTCTCGTCCGCTAACAAGTCAATCGGCACTGTCCTTGCTAGTACCCTCGCTGCATCAGTGCTGATAGTTTTGTACCCCCTGCATATGCGAAGGGCCATCTTTCTTTGGCATCTATCTGCTATTTTGGTTACCGTAAAGACGTCTTTCCATGCCGGCGCTTCATAAAGTAGGATGGACTCTGCCACACTACCCAGTATCTTTCTCTTCTGCTCTCCTGCTCCGCCTATTCTTGGCAGTATCCTTGCGAGAGATGTTACTGTTCTGCTTGCTTTTTGAGCCGCTGCGACTAGATGTTTACCGTAAGCCAGGTTTTTGTCGATGATAACCCCTAGATATTTGATGCTATTCTTTGGTTGTATCGTGATTCCCGCCACTTTGGACTGTATTGGCTCATGTTTCTTTCTTTCTACTAACATGGCCGCTTCTGTCTTTTCTGGGGCTATCATCAGCCCTGTCCGGTGCATCCAGCTGCTGATCATCTCCAGCGCTGTGTTGGCTGTCACCATTATCCCTGTTTCAGTCTTTGCTGTTACAATTACCATTAAGTTGTCAGCATATGCCAGGATTTCTACTCCTTCCGGTAGCCTTATCCTTAGTACTCCGTCATATAGAATGTTCCAGAGTAGCGGTCCGAGCACAGACCCTTGCGGCACCCCACTTGTCAGTTCTATGGCTTCGTCCTCCAGTGTTATGACTCTTTCCGTAAAGTAACTCTTAATCATCTGGACTAGGTGCGGAGATAGTTTCCTCATTTCCAGCTTCTCGATGATTTTGTTACAGCTGACGGAATTAAAAGCACATAGTTTCCTGGTCTTTCGAGTTTTCCTTTTTTCCTTTAGGGCTATCTCCGTTAGCCTCTGGATAGCTAGTGTGGTGGATTTTAATTCCTGAATCCATACTGTCTCTCCGAGAGGTTTTCCTTTTCTACTAATTCTTTCCTTATCCTATTTGCTATTAGTTGTTCCAGCAGCTTTCCTGCTGTATTTAATAGGCATAAGGGTCTGTACGATGATTGTAGGTCTTCTGGCTTGTTTGACTACCGCACCAACACTACCTTTGCTTGTTTCCACTGTTTGGGAAATATACCCTCTTCTGATATGTTTTTCGTATTTTTTCCACTGTCTAGGGTGTAAATCACACAACGTTTCGGGAGTTTTAAACTACTCCCGGTGTTCCTGGTTAGTCCTGATAAGGACTGATATTGTCCGTTTTTCAACGTAAATTTGTGCCTCCCCCGGAGTTTGAACCCAGAACCGCTGATCGCTGTGATTACTACTCTGCCACATTAACCACTAGGCCTAAGGAGTCTCTTCTCTTGAAGGGGCTATATGTTGGGTCCTTTTCTAGCCTGTCGTAATCCATATCTTGCCAACGATCTGATATTCCAGTCTGGTCATTCTCCAGGGATACTCCTTTATCGTCGCAGGGTACAGATCTGTCTTTTTCTTTCATATTATTATCACTCAGTAATCCGAATATCAATATATTATTGTACTCTGGGGTAGCCAGCCCCTAGACTTTTATAATAGCGCGTTAAAATAAAAACACGCTGTCGTAGTTCATACAAAAGATTTGCACGTCCGTGCGGAACGGCCTGTGCTAATCCTCACAGCGGGGTCTGCACCGGTGTAAGGCCAAACGTTCATGGCAATTCCTCCTGTACATACCTATATTGCAGTTAATGTCAAGATTATCTTTTGCGGGTTTCGTATCATATAAGGAGAAATGTTCATGTTTCAAAATTTTTGTTACCAATTAGGCGAAAGGTATGTTCATACTGTTGTTCATCGATACATGAGCGACCGAAGCGAGTAGACGCGACTTAGCACACCGCGCTGATTTATTACAGTTGTGAAAATTATTCGGTCAAATAACTCGATTATTAAATATTGTTTTGTTAAAATGGTGTTCACTCAAGCACAAAAAAACGACATCAAGGACATAGCCAATAAGGCAGTTAATGATAGCTTGGAAGACGACAAGTTTTTGGAATTGTTCGCTACCAAGCTTTCCAATATGGTTATGGTGAAGATAGAAAACAAGCTGCAAGTACTTTTGGACAAATGCGATGCACTGCAAAAAAGTAATGCCCGATTAAAAGAAGAAAACGAAGAATTTACGAATGCATTGGATGATTTGCAGCAATATTCAAGAAGGAACTCTTTGCGCATTTTTGGTTTAAAGGAAGAAAAAAATGATGACATGGATCGAGCCGTTATCAAGGTTTTTAATGAAAAGTTGGGTATTCCAATAAGCGTAGACAATATAGATCGATGTCATCGTGTAGGACCGTACCAGACGGGATCTCAAAAAAAACCAAGAGCTGTAATTGTAAAGTTTGCCAGCTACCGTTATCGTGCCAACGTATTTCGAGAAAAAAAGAAGTTGAAAGGTACCGGAATTATTATCAGGGAGGACCTTACCAAAATGAGAATGGATTTACTTAACAATGCATGTGAACATTTCGGCTATAAAAATGTATGGTCGAACGACGGTGTGATAATTGTGAACAAAAACAACCGTAAAACGCGTATCAAAACCACACAGGAATTGGCAAATTTGTGTAAATAATTTGATAACAATTTGACCGAGGTTAGTTTATTTTATTTGTAGAATCAAGTGCAGGTGCTCATGTTTACTTTTAGACACTGTATATAAGATTTTTTTAATAAGATTATTCTCACTTGCAACAGAAGTGGGTAACACCTTTTCCGATTGAACTTTAATTTAAGTGTTTCTTGTTTTGTTGTATTTTGGGTTTAGTTTATCATTAATCGAAATGAATCAGCTGAGTATTGCACACATTAACGCTCAATCGCTAACTAATGACTTTTACATGTTACGTGATCATATCTTGTATCATAATTATGATGTTGTTGCTGTATCTGAAACCTTTTTAAACTCTAATGTTACTAATAATATTATAGAAATTCAAAATTATACTATAATACGTAAAGATCGTGCTACGTTTGGTGGAGGTATAGTTGTATATGTTACAAATTTTATTAGTTTTAGGCAACTTACTGAAACAGATTTTCCCGAATACGAGCAGTTGTGGATTCAGATTAATATTGGTAGAAGGAAGATTCTTTTAGGAACAATATATTTGCCGCATAGGAACAGGTATCGTACGTTTATTGATACTTTTGAAGAGACTTTTAGTAACCTGCTACCGTTCTATATGATGTTATCTGCATAGGTGATTTTAATCTTGATCTTTTAGAACCCGACAGTACTGAATCAGCACAGTATTTGTTAATGCTTGACAGTTTTGGCCTTAATCAATTAATAAATGAACCAACTAGAATTACTTCAAAAACAGCTACACTAATTGATCATATTTTTACAAATAATTCTGAAATGTTTACGACTGTAGGTACTCGAAATTTACACACCTTCTCAGATCATCAACTTATTTATTGTAATATTCGTGTTCACTTATCTAAACCGCAACCCAAAACACTCACTTGTAGAGATTTTTCCCAACTAAATATTGACGACTTACAGAAGTGCTTACAATTATTGAATTGGAATGTTATTTTAAACATGGATAACATTAATGATAAAGTTAAGTATTTTAATGAAAGTATTGTATCAATTTTTGACATTTTTGCACCACTGAAAACCTCTGTATTTTATAAACCTAGGGCTCCGTGGTTAACCGACAATATCAGATTTATGATGGGTTTAAGAGACGAAGCTTTCAAACGATTTAAAAAATCTCGCAGCGCTGTGCATTGGAACTATTATAAAAGTTTACGTAACCTTGTTACCCTTTCTGTTAAAAATGAAAAAAAAGCATATCTTAACTATCGAGCTACTCGTGGCAACTCTAAAACAATCTGGAAAGAGTTACGAACATGCGATGTATATTCTCAAAATAAGCATAAGGAAATTCCATCTGAATTAAGTAATGTCGAGGTAATTAATAATTTTTTTATTGATTCCATTCATAGTACCGATGACCCAGATCCAGACGTACTAAAAATGTATGAAAATATTAAAAACAATATTACTACAAAATTTCAATTCTATCCCGTGGATGATAATGTTGTTAATAATTATTTAAACTCTATAAAATCCAATGCTGTTGGTGATGATGGAATCGGCATACTGATGTTGCAGATGTGTTGTCCTTTTTTATTGCCTTTCATAACCAACATAATTAACACCTGTCTGTCAAAAAGTGTCTTTCCCTTGCAATGGAAAATAGCAAATGTCCACCCTATTGCTAAAATCAATCTTCCCAAAGAACTAAAAGACTTAAGGCCTATAAGTATTCTCCCAGCACTGTCAAAGATCTTGGAGAAAATAATGGATAGCCAAATTAGAAATTATTTAGATGATTACAACTTAATTTCTAATTATCAATCGGGTTTCCGTCAAAATCACAGCTGTACAACAGCCTTATTAAAAATTGCTGATGACATATTACAAGCTACAGATAACGGCAATCTAACAGTATTAGCTTTGCTCGACTTTTCTAAAGCGTTTGATACTATTAATCACACAGTATTGCTAGCTATCTTACACCACTTTGGATTTCATGAATCAGCTTTAAAATTAATTGACGCTTATTTGAGCGGTAGGCAGCAGTATGTTATAGTAAATAATAAAAAGTCTAATCTTCGTAATGTCAAGCATGGTGTTCCTCAAGGTTCGATTTTGGGACCTCTACTTTATACAATATATTCCACAACCCTTTGTAGTTCAACATTAAGACATTGCCTGTACCATCAGTATGCTGACGACACACAAGTTTATTTATCGTTTAAACCTCAAAGTACCAACCAAGCCTGCAGTCTTATTAATGATGATTTGAATAGATTAGTAAAGTTTGCAGAATTACATTCTCTCAAAATCAACCCAACTAAATCCGTTGTTGTTGTTTTTGGAAACCCAAACAGCAGGAGTATGCATTTACCGGATATTCAAATTAAAATTAAAGATACACCAATAACGTGTTCTAGTACTGCACGTAATCTGGGAGTGGTCTTTGACCACAAACTTAGATTTCACGAACACATTAATGGCTGCGTACGTAGAGCTTACTGTAACCTTAAACTGCTTTATAATAACAGACATGTGTTAAGTAAAAATGTCAAAAAATTGCTGTGTGACTCATTGGTGTTGTCCCAGTTCAATTATTGTGATGTTGTATATGGTCCTTGCATTGACAGCGCTACTAAAAAGAAAATTCAATTAGTTCAAAATTCGTGCTTAAGATTTATATATGGAATAAGGAGGCGTCAACATATTTCGCATAAAATCAAAGAAATTAGCTGGCTCAGTATGGAAAATCGTCGGACTTTACATGCTGCTGTTCTTTATCATAAAATTCTAACTATGAAAACTCCGCCATATCTTTATAATAAAATTTAATTTAGGACAGATGTTCATACTCTAAATCTGAGGCACAGAGGATTATTAAGTGTACAGATCCATCGCACGGAATTATTTAAACGATCATTTTCTTATAACGTCTGCAAAGTATATAACTCGGTTCCTTCAGATTTTAAAAAGTTGTCATTATTGTCCTTCAAACATCACATGTCTCTATGGTTATACAAAGTGTAAGATACACGCAACAGGTTTGTAACATGTGATAAATTATTTTCTTCATTAAATAAACCTATGCCGTGCAGTACCCAGCTGTTTTACGAAAGCTTCTATTAGTTTGATGAATGCATGCTAAAATGAAATATGTATCTATAGCATGGCCGCTCTAGATACGTTTATTCAAAAATATATGTAAATAACTATTAAATTGGTGAGGTAGTATGGAAGAGCAGGGGTTTCCATTTTGGGAACTTACTGAATGCTATCTCTTTTCCTGTGCAAATCGATCCACATTTATTTTGTTTTATTTAAGATTATTTCTTTTGTGTATTTTAGTTGAGCAGGAAATAAAAAACTATTATTATTATTATTATTATTATTATAAACACAGAGTTGACAGAGTAGGCTTCTGGTTAAATATAGCAAGCTTGGAAATATACGCCATCTCGTGTATTTCCACTATGCAGTGGCGCCAAATGGCGGGAACTTTAAATCTTGCAGTATACTAATAAATGACCGCAATTTTGAACCCAAATTTCTCGCCTGTTTTGATCAACGGGAAAACCAAATAAACGAAAACCACGTCTTGAATGGTTAGTCCAGTTTAAATATGCACATCCTGGCATTTTCGAACTATGTAACCTCAACCTTTTAGCTGATAAGCTGTGACGTTTCTCTGTCTAATCGTGACGATTTTGGCACGAATTCAGTGTCAGTCGGCACGAATTCAGTGTCAGTCGGCACGAAAATGGCGGTTATTGAGATGATCAATACTTTCAAGCTTGCTATATTTACGGACCTTGCAGGCTCCGCCGGTTGGTTTCGTTTTAAGTGAAATAAACGATTTGACCTTGATCTGGCACGGGGGAGGGCCCATAGATTGTATAATACGTCCCGCTTTACCATAGATATATCTATGCGCGTTACTAATAGCATCAAAAAGCTGAAACCCCAGTTTAGGCTAGACTATTTACACCCAAATTCCAAGAATCAGTATTCCCAGGATCCCTGTGTTCTTGGTACAAGTACAAATTTCATATTTAGTATACAGGGTCTCTAAAATGTCTTCTGCTTTGATTTTCTTATAATTATGTCTATCATTTTATTGCTGTCTTCAATCAGTTCAGATGTTTTGTATTCGACTGGTAAAAACTTAAGTGAATTAATACACGTGTAATATGTAAAAGAAAATCAAAAAGAAGACATTGTGTAGTCTACTGGGAATACTTACGAATTTTCAAAATTGAAATTGTAGATATCTGAATTTATTCCAGATGCTCTAGACTCCAGATCCTAACGTTCGTCAACATTTTGTTCAAGCATCTCCTCCAATGTTTCATATCCGTTTTAAATATAAAGACAGACTGGAGTGGGCGACATTGTTCTCGCTAGAATACGATCATATAAAGACCACAGGTTTGTATTAATAAAAATTCATTGCATGATTATCGGCTTATATAAATTTCATTATTAGGCATCGAAAAATATTAAGACGTTCACGATTACATTACATTATATTATTTTATCTACTCCAGTGGGATAAGTAACGCATTACGTCACTCATTTGACACTATTTCAGTTACGTAATGAAGCTCATTACACCACTCAGTTATGTAATGGTTTCATTACGCAACTGAGTTGTGTAATGACTTCATTACGTAACTGAAATAGTGTCAAATGAATGACATAATGACATTTGCCTACTAAAATAGTTTTGAAAATGACAGATCTGACATTTCTCTTAATGCACTTTTCTCAATTTTAGGCAGTCGTAGATAAAATTTTGTACAATACATGTGTGATAATGCATCATTAATAAACTTGTGTGCTTACATAACTCGTGCTACGCACTCGTTTGTAACTTACACACACGTATATTAATGATACTGTTATCCCACTTGTATAGTAAATAACTATTATTAAATGTTATCTACTGGTAGTCTGCCCAACCACCATTTCAGTTTATTTTTGACCGTATACCGGGTGTCCATTCTCAAAGTCAAACATAGGCAATTAACATTAGTGCATTCACTCATTCTTTATTCAAATAATTTATTTTTCTGTGGATAATTTTAACAGACGTTGACAGAAAATACCTGATTTACGCCAACTAATTGCCAATTTTTTTGACAAACGCTATCGAACTTGAAAAGCAAGGCATGGCATATTTAAAAATTCCCAAGTTTTAAATTAGTATTTTAAAATAAAAATCGTATCTTGAATATTATTATTGGTATCATTTGATGCGTAATAATTTTACCTTTCCATTGATACCATTACCTTCCCTGTAAGTTGAATTGGCGAGCAGGAATCGGCAAAAACGTTCAATTCAATGTTAATCGCCTATGTTCGACTTTGAGAACGGACACCCGGTATATGTATAGGCACGTAATGTTGAATTATTTAAGTATTTTTAATTTTTAGCGTACCAGACATTTCCTGAAGTTCTTGGGAAGGATATAGAATTTTATGAATAATAAGACAACTTTATTGAATCCTTTTTAAATTTTTCACCCGCAGGAGTCATTTTAAAAATACTAACTGTACTAGATCGCATTTATGATTTACGTGTGTTAAATTTAATTATTATTTAGTTAGTAGTTATTAAATCTGCATCTTATTAATGCAAGCATTCGATATTATTAAGTATATGTTATATAATTCAGGGATATCATCATTACCTGGACCATCATCAGGATCACCCGCACTGTCACCATCACACTTTTTAACTTACAAGCCTATACAAGCGGTACCAGTAGTTGTAGTACTGATACTATAAGTAATCTCTCTGTTAGTTCCAACACATCTATACATTTTGATGATGCTGATGACGAGTGTTTACATCCTTGCCGCCTCCCTAAGAAAAGTTAAAAAATGTTGCTGTAAATTATTACAAAATAACAGATGGGGTAAGTCAATGTCTGTAATCTACTACCACATTCTTTAACTGTCCTATAACATGGTGTCCAAAATATATTTCTATATTTTTACTTCCCTTGTTTTGTTTAAGGTGTTGGAAAATTATACAGTGTCCGCCAAAAGGTCGGTATAATATGGGAAAAATGTTATTTTTGACTTTTCAAAAAAACTTTTTACATCAATAACTTCTGATTGTCTAAAAACCTATTTAGCCCCTATCACATGTACACCGAGTGATTTTTACTTATTTAGAAAATTGAGTTTTTCGAAATTGTAAAAATCCGACGTGCTATTTTCGGAAATTAAGTAAGATTTCAATGTGTTATTTTTAGCTAATTGGACAATCTCAAAGCTAGAAAACCCCCAATTTTTTTCATCTTTAGCTATTAGAATTGAAAAACATTTCTCCTAAAAAACGTTTCCCAATTATAAATCTTTAGTAATAAAAAAATTTAATTTTAATATTAAGTCTTGGTATGTGAAATTTTGAAAACTATTTAAAAAATTTAAAAATTTATTTTTAGCTAAAGCTGAAAAATTGGGGCTTTTCTGGCCTTGAGATTATTCAGTTAGCTAAATATAACACACTGTAAAAAAATCTCATTGAAATTTTACCGAATTTCCGAAAAATAGCACTTTTCAGATTTTTGCAATTTCGAAAAACTCTATTTTCTAAATAAGTAAAAATCACTCGGTATATATGATAGGCGGTAAATAGCTTTTTGGAAAAGCACAAATTATTGACGTGTAAAGTTTTTTGAAAAATAAAAAATACAAATTTTTCCTATATTATGCCGACTTTTTGGCGGACCCTGTATACTGTCCCATCCAGGCGGAAGAGAAATTGTATCTTTCCATAAAGAGAACAAAACATTGGACGACTCAAATAGAAAGAAGCTCGTTAACATAACAGTTCAACATATATTCCAATATATACGACCACAGCTTCTCCCTTCTCTTGAAACAAAAACTGATTATGCTAGAACTATAACAAATTTATTTCCCAAACTAAAAGATCCAAACTCCGAATCGGGTTGTGTAAGCTAATCAGTGCACTTTTTAAATAAAAATTTAAAGCAATTCTTTATGGAAGCGTTTTATGATCATTTAATAAAAAAGGGCTAGATATCTACCAGAATTCGAAATTTGGCACGTGACAAAACCGATTTAAAAGTAACACAGGATAAGGATTCTAATCAAAACAATAGCGAGAAGGAAAACCATGACTCTATGGAAGATGCTACTTCATTTTTGTAATTTGCTACACCAGATCAACGTGAGGATATATTTAAAAAAAAACCGAAAAAACATTTAACAAGCGCCACAATCTAGCTACATTATTTCCTCGTTTTCTTGATACAGAGGGATTGGTATAATTTTCTCATTATATTTATGCCTATGTAGTGTTTTTTACATTTAGTATTGTTTTCGATTGCAGTAGAATTTCCACAACTGCCGACAACTCATTTGTAGATACATTCCCAAAGTATGTTACCGCTATACGAAATGTGTACATGGTCACAGCAACAAAACCGGATCCAACATCAGTACGAGATTCAGTGGACAGTAGCGATGGTAAGAAGCCGTATTTACAAATGCAATCTAATCCTGCAAATATGTAATACATTGTAACATTAGAAATTATCGTCTGGACAAATATGTAATTATTAAGAGTTAATATTGTAGGCAACATAATTATTTCAATTTGAAAATGGATAAGCGGTATATTGGTAAAAAAGCCCGATAAAAACATTTGAAAATAAGTACCTACGTATACCAAAATTATTTGTTTCAATAACGTCAGTATTCGGTATACCTACATTATACATAGACAGATAAGCGATGACAATATAGACAATAATAACTGTTCTTATTTTCCTATTATAGAATGGGATGCCAACACAAAAGCAATTATAACATTGGCACGTCTACTTCCACCAACATCATCGAAAAAATCTAAAAAGAAGAGGGCAGCGAATGCAGTTAATAAATTAATTGTTTTCCAATTTTCGCAAGTACGGAAACTAGACCGTCGAACCAACCGTTTATCCTGGCTGTAGGAACCAGTAGAGTTGCCATAAGTTCATATTTTATTGTTTGATACTCACATAATTCCTTCACCAAAAGCTGATATATTAACGGCGTTTGATTGCTTATTTCAAATATATTTTGTTGTTGATCTTCAGTTTGACAAGTCACTTATTTTTTGTCCAATTGGTACAAATTCAATTCTAAAAATTTATATTCAGTTTGAGAGTTTGAAAAATGTTGAAGGATAAATATTCCGAATTTATTTTATTTTTTAAATGTTACAAATTAAGTTCTAATATTTTTTATTATCGATTCCAATTAATTAAGGTACAAATATGTATATGCTCTTTATGAAGGGTCAATACTTCGCCTAGAATGTTTCAATAAAAAATGTATGAATGTATATGAAACCATTTAGCGGGTATCGGACATATTCAAAATTGTGTCTTGCAGAAAGAAAATTTAATTAAGTCTTCTATATGTAATGCCAATGTAGATCATAAGGAGCAAAGTATTTTAGAGCCAGTAAATTGCAATCATCAATTATTGTCTAGTGATGTGGAATCTTCTTTGCATGATTACTCCTTCTCATACTCGTACGTTTCCAAATTATATTCATTACGTTCACCCGACTCTACTGTTCAATCAGTCATAGAATCAGCTAAATACTTTTTTTTAAAATACCAATGTAAGGCAAGAACAAATAGCAGGTGCTTTTTCAGCAGTTAATAGAAAATACAAAAGAGAACAATACTTTAATGATAACATAGTGCAACCCGTAGAAGTTCCTATAGGAATTCGATATGACCAAGTTTGGAACAAGAAACATCGGGACATCTTGGCGTCACGAAAACTTTATGCCGCATAGCTCAGAGGCACTACTGGTTCAAGATGCGAACAGACGTTCTGCGTTATATCCGCAACTGCAAGGTGTGTGAAGCCTGACCAACGGCTGGACATATGGGAGGACACACAAACATCTAGAAGCCCTGGAAGGTCATTTGTATGGACCTCATAGGACCTCTACCTCGTTCGACTTGTGGGTATCAATATATCCTTCTGTGGCTGATTGTTTTTCCAAGCTTCTTCTTGTGATTCCCCTCAGTAGAGCTACGGCCGCTTCAGTTGTACGTCACGTTGAAGAGAACGTGTTCGTATTGTTTGGCGCCCCTAAACGAATCATCTGCGACAACGGTGTTCAGTTCAAGAACCGAGAATTCTCTGCTTTGGCTAGGAAGTACGGCTGCCGGATAGCGTTTACAGCTTTGTATCATCCTCAGGCCAATCCAACGGAACGCATCAATCGTGCTCTGAAAACAAAGATTACAGGGTACGTGTCCGAGAAACAACGTGAGTGGGATAAATACTTACAAGTCGCTTGTACCATAAGAACCTCCAAACATGTCACTGGTCATACCCCTTGCTTCATGAATTTTGGCCGAGAAATTACCCTCGACGGGAATCCTGAAGGAAAACCTGAAGATGAAGGTCCCGAACTTCGTGTCATAAGGCATGAAAACCCCAATATAAGAGCCCAAGCGCTATAGCGATTGTACAAATAAGTACAAGTTCATCTTGCTAAGGCCTACGATCGCCCGAAGGTATACTATAACCTGAGAAGACGACCTGATGAATATCAGGTAGGCAACTCCGTTTGGAGAAGAAACTTTACGCAATCAGATGCTGTTAACCTCTATACAGCTAAATTGGCACCCAAGTTCATTGGATCCTTTGTAGTCCATAGGAAGCTGTCTCGATTCATTTATCAGCTTAAGGATCCAGACGGTCGTTTACGAGGGAATTGGCATGTCAGACGGTCGTTTACGAGGGAATTGGCATGTCCCAAAGACTTGAAGCTCAACAATGCTGTCGACAATGATGATGATTTGGGTTAGTCCACGTTTTTTTTTTTTGTGTAGGTTGGTTGGGGACGCCGGACGGTCCACTAGGATTCAATTCACCTTTCCTTTTTCTCGAATTGGAATCCTAACCTAAACATCGGGTCTTCTCCTCTCTCGTCTTTTTCCTTCTCATTTTTTCCTTGTTTGAAAGAGATGTTCCCTCATATAGCTGTGTTCGTCTGCTTTATGAGATTTTGTATTTTTGGATATTTGCTCTGTCATCGGTAATTGGAAGATAGTTTCAGTGTTGTAGGTCTATCCGGGGCCTAAGTACTTATACCTGGCTGAGGTTGGTTTTCCCATACCTTCATTCTTCTGTGTCGTTCACTTTCCTATCGCCCACTCCGAATTTTTCCGAGGTGTTTGTGTTTCAGGTAGATCATCGTTGCAATCAGCCTTCCCTTCCACCGGTGCCGCAAACGTCATCTAGCAGCGATGGAAGCGGTTGGTATCGCTTTGTTTTCGATGGTGTGCTTGGAACCCTACGTCCTCTCTTCTTAGCTACTCTTTTAGGTCCTCTGTTTCATCCCCTGTATTTTCTTTTGACAGGCATCTATTTTTTCACGGATTTGTTTTGGTGGCAGTTGTATGGTTAGGTAAATCTGAAGTGATTTACCCTCCCTTTTGTGGGGGGAGGATTTTGTTATGAATAATTTGTAGTTTCCCATGAATTAGGGAAAATTTGCTAGTTGTATTCTACGTGTAAGCATTTCATTACGATTAATACATGGCCCAAATTTGTAGTTTCGCATGCTTTAGTGAAGATTTAACCAGTTGTATTTTATGTTTAAGTATTTCATTATAATTAATAGGTGGTTTCGCAAACAACACTTCTAATAATTAACTAAATTTCATCATTTTCATTTATTTTGCCCTAATCCTCCATACATCAACGCCTAGCTGGTTAGGCAACTTTATGTGCTTTTATTATTAACAAATCTTTGGCTTAATATTGCAATTACGGTGTTTTTATCTTATGGGAACAGTCCAATTTTTCAGGGTTTTTTGTGGTTCCTCTTGCTAAAAATTTTGGGGAGTTTTGATAACCTGGAATTTGTTGAATATTTAGTTGGTTTTCTCACGTTCCTTCCATTTGAAATTCGTGCAAGTTGGTTGTGCCCCACGGGTGAGTGCTTCGAAAAGCCTTTTGGTTTAGGCTTACTCCTTTGGTTATATGGAGGACCTAGAGCACAAATGCCTTTTTTGACGTTCGAAATTAGTGGTTTTGTTAATATTCTTTCGTCCTACGCCTTGGCACATTTATTTGGGCCAACGTTACCCCGTGCACGTTCACCTTTGGCTACTCTTCAACATTAGGTGAGTTGACGATAGCCCCTACATCATTATCGGGGGCTTATCTGGGAATTTTGTACGTTTCTAGCAACTTCCAAATGGATTTAGCAACCATTCACACCGGGAATTAATAATTTTCAATTGGATCTCGCAATTTCCCAGTGGATTACGCAAGAGAATCAGAATTCGCTCTGCGCTACCCTTCTTGGACGGGCTTGAAAATCGCCTACTTGCAGGCCTTTCGCTGGAAGCCGGCGTCTTCGGCTCCCCGTATACTCGACGCCCCAGGTGCGGAAACTGCAAGGAACACACGGAGTGATTAGATTAGGTGTGTACGTGTGCTAGCGAATCATTCGCATAGATAATACTAGGGCATTTCATGCAATTCGTCCCACCTTATGTATTATTAAATTAAATTTAGGAACCGCTGCGTTATTTGTGCTTGCCGTTCATTGAAGGTGCGTTTATAGTTACTCCGGCTTCGTTTAAATTTGCTCACCCCCGCTGCGTCACAGCGCTAATTCGATTCCTACAAAGATATAGTAGTATAGCATTTTGGGGTTTTGGATTAGACCGTAAAATTATCGTAGGATGTTCGTACTTACTTATTTATTTATTTATTTATTTAACGGTTACAGACCATTTCCTTCACATACAAGTACATGATAAATAAGAAAATGTATACGCTTTAGCAGTGGTTGACGGCCAAACCGCGGCATTTTGGGCCCCTTTTTGCACGAGCCCAGCCTCCACCATTTGGAGGATAAAATCACATTAGGTTGTGTCTCGCGACCCGCCCTCGGCAACATATTTCCCAGAATTTAATCATCCGTGAAGTAATTGTGTAATTTTTCTTTTAGATAACTTTGTTAAGAGCATATTCAAGTCGTTGTTGGAATAATCATAAAAAATGATAAATTTATAATAGAAATACCCTCGACTCCGTATGCCCATATGATCGTAAGGTGCTATCGCTCCTTCGAAATTTTGAATATCGTCTTAATGCCAGTTCGAGCTAACACTCGGGGTTAAAGTTAGCCAATCGCTTGCATTGCTCTGTAGCGCCGCGCTCTGGGTCACGGGGTGCGTGCTAATTTTTGTGCCTACTTTGTACAGGGGTATTAATAATTAATTTTATCAAGTTTTCCACGCCTGATTGTGCGGAACGTATTTATTCATACTTACGCAGCTCGCGTGGCTGTAATTGCCTATGCAGTACCCATTAGTTTCTTTTAATGTGTTTAGATTAATTATAGATTTGTTTGCCTTTATATATATATATATATTTTTTATCGCATTCGTTGTCACTTGTCTAGTTGTTGTTACCGTTTGCACCATAGGACCAATTGTTTAAATAAATGCTGTTATTAGTTATTGGTTTTACTATTTGGTTTGCTGGATTTATCTCATACCTTGGGGAGGCGACCCAAAGATTTGTCGACGTCGAGGACCTGGCGCCCTCTCCCCTAGCTTTTTTTAGCTTAGCTGGAACCCCGACCCTTTCCGGCGAGTTGGCCAAATAAGGCCGATATTTACCAGCCGCACAGTGGGCTAGATGGCATCAAAATTCGGCAAAACCCCAAAAATGAAGTGCCTTACTTTAGGTTTTCAAGCACTGTACTTCGTAGAACAGGTGCTCCTGCGCACTATTCTGGAAAAACCGGTTGCTATCCATTCTAATTTTTGACTGACAACAGTCCAGCTTAGCGTTGTTGAAGTGTGGTTCGCAGCCATTTCGTGCTCCGAAATATTCGAGTCACGCGAAGTGAATTATTTTGCGTTTCATTGTGCCAATTTTGAAAAGGTTTAATGGTAAATAATCTTAAAGGTAAGTAGACTATTTTTATGTTAAAAAAATGTTTTAAATTATTTTTATAGTACGTTTAAAAGAGTGTTGAATGTGTACATTTGAAGCAAGCGTGCGAACTTGATAACATAAAAAAAGTATAAAAATAGCTGTGATTGCGCGAGATCCCACGATTCTTTTGATTGCAGAGTATCAAAAATGGTGTTAAAATGTAAAATAATTGAAAATTTCCTGCCGAATGCTGCCTATCGGACTTTGGTAATCAAAAGTAGAAAGTCGTGTCACACTCCATATGTTTTTATATGCGCTCAGTCCCGGGCAGGTATTACAATGCAATACAATACGCACGGGAAGATGAACTGGAGATTTACAATTAAATAACCAAAGATATTTACCGTAAGTAAATTTGCATTAAAGTTATTGGTACAAAATAACCCACAAGACTTATTGTAATTTGAAATTTTTCTTTTTTCCCCTGTAGTCCCCGGGTATACATATATATTTATATTAGTATGTATATTTATTTATTGTTTTATTTCATATTTATTCGCCATGGAATACATATGAACTTATAATTATATTTTTGAAATAATTAGAAATAAATTTCAATTGCAGTTGGATGCGCAACTTGAGATTTTGGAGCAGCAAATTTCTGAAACATTATCTTTGTCTTTCTCGATTTCCAATTTTCAAAAAATTTGAATTGTGGGTCAAAATTGTCACTTTTGTCATTTTTTCAGAATGGTAGCGAACGTGTTGAAAAACCATCAACTTCAGTTACCCCTGTAGACCTGGTAGACCTCTAAAATCGAATTTCAAGGAATCAAGCGAACGGACGAAGAAAAGAAAGGCCTCAGAAATCAGCGAAACACATTGCACTTGGCTTTGGCCCCCAGAATACGTCTTACTTCTGCGGGAGCAGATGATGCTGCTACTATTTTAAAGGATATCACAACGAAATTGCCCTTAAGAGCTGCGAAATACTGAGCCGCTTACAAATCTTCGATGGAACCGCGACCCACTGAGATGTCCGGAGATGAGGCACTAGTAGATTTTGTTGATTTGAAGCTAACAAAGCACCGATACAAAGACCTCAGAAGCTCTTTGAGGAAAAAAAATTGCTGCCTATCAGTCATACGAAAAGTTGTTGCTGCTAAAATTCGTTGTTATCCGTCAAATATCATAGTAAGCGAGACCTTGGCTGGAGCAAAATTGCAGCTATTATTGGAGCACACTTGTAGTAGAATTTTAATGGCACAAACAGACGTTAGGTGAGCGAATTAGGTATTTGGAAGAATCCCAGGCCTTCATCTCCGAGTTATTGTCGACCTATTCGACTTAAGTTTTCGAAAGAAACCGTGTTATCTACGATCCAGGAGCGGCAGTATATTGAAAATCAAATCGAGTCTCTCGTCCCTTTCACGGTCATTATTGGCGGGAAGGAAGTTACAATTACATACGAACTTTTCTTTACTATGATTGACGGCAAAGTTTGTAATTCCGTGACAGACACAAAATCGTCTATGCGTTGCTACATACGCAATCGCACAACATCGCAGTTTATTGACATAGAGTTGATGGAAACCGCAGACATAAATACAACTCGACTAGATCTTGGATTATCAACGTTACATGCGTGGATTTGTTTTTTCGAGTATTTGTTGCATATTGGTTACAAAATCGGCGTTCAAAGTGGCAAACTCGAAAAGCTGAAAAAAATCGATATCTGTTGATAGGGTTTTGCACTTGAAATATTACAAATGTAATGTAATATAAGTGTACTATTACATTCCTAAAAATATATTACAAAAAACATGTAATATTTAAAATTGTACAGCAACAATATTTCAGTTGACGTTTGATTTTGATAATGTCAAGTGTGTGTTTGAATTGTTGTGTATTACTTCTACTATCTAATATTCTGTATAAGTGTTATTTATCAATTTTTCAGTGCGAAAGTTGCTAAGGTAATTTTTTAAAGTTGTACCTACGTTTTGAGATTCTTTATAAAACGGTGTGTATGGTGGAATGAATATTTTGCAAATTCGGAGCTCGTAAAAATTCATAATCTAATTTTGATACTACCTGCTACTTCAGCTGCCTGCGAGCAGTCATTTAGTATGTATCAATACATAAACACAAAAACTAGAAACCGATTGGCTAATGAAGGTGCAGGTAAACTTTTTACCTATTTATAAAATATAATTTAAGTCTCCTCGCCGACGAGTACATTAAAAGTCAAAAAGGAAAACCAAATCGAGAATTATTTTCCAATTTTATTAGTGTCAGTCACAATAATATTAGAAACACACCTTATAATGAAGAGAAGAGGAACAAGAAGTGGTAAAAGATAAGGCGTGTACCAGTAAGATAAGGTCCAAAAACGAAAAGAATGTGAAAGCAGGTGAAGATGTTGTGGACTTGGAGTCAGGTGAATTAGTTGAGGACAATACTGATGAGAATGAGACGAATAAGAGTGATATAGTTAATTAAGTAATTTAAATTGATATTTAACAATATTCAGGATTTGTTGTCTCTACATTTTCCCTTTGTTAGTATTAGTTATTAGTGATCAGATAGTATGTAGTACGAGTATTAACTATTAAGTTAGTACGTAAGGAAGTCGGTAACTTATACCATACATTTATTAAACGTTTATAATTTATAAATAAACATTCTTAGAAAATACCTGTGAGTTGTTATAGATTACATTTATATTACATTAATTTGTAATATTACATGAAATATTACAGTGTAATGTAACATAAAATAAATTACAGGTAATTTTCGAACCCTATCTGCTGAGCGAAAACGAATGATTCAAGCGGAATTCAAGAAAGAGTTGCACCTCATTGTTGAACAACCGAAACAAGGGTTTGGTAGCAGCAACGATGGGAACACCGCGAGACGTTTTTTTTTAATGCTTCAGTTTCAGCGAAATTTTGGATGTAGACGAGAATCTTATAAAAAGGTGCTTTCTTGACCTAAATTTAATCAGACAAACTAATGGAAATATATTAACGAATTGGTTTCGAAAAAACAGACAGATAGATATCTAAATTTTAACTCTGATACCTCAATTAAATACAAAAAAAAGTGTAATTAACAGCTTGGTCGACCGAGCTATCAAACTATCTTCACAACAATTTCATAAAAAACAGAAATCATTACTAACATTTTAAGATTAAATGAATATCCAATTTATTTATTAAAAAACAAATTAAATATCGGAATCAATACAATTAACAATTACAATAAATTTAATATATCAATAGACCTACAACGAAATTGTTTCGGTAAATAATTTAATATTTCTAGCATTTCAAACCAAAAAAAAATATTTCCATTAACTATATCCCTAAACACTCTGAAAAAATTGAAAAAAAGCGAAATAAACACAATATCATAACAGCATTTAACAACCACAATACATTAGGTAAAAAAATTTTCACAAAGGATACGACTGAAAATAATATGCAATCAAATATGGTTTATCAAATTGACTGTAATACCTGCAACTCTTTGTACATAGGACAAACAAAACAGCTATTAAAACATAGAATTAATCAACATAAATACTCAGTTAAAATTAATAATTTATCCCCGTCTACTCAAAAAACTGCACTGACAGACCATGCCAATAATTCGCTACATAAATTCAAATTTAATACACCTAAAATCTTAGATAAAGAGAGTAATTTAAAAAAACGTCTATGCTTGGAAATGATCGAAATACAAAAAAGCCCCAGTGCAATAAATTATAGAACTGATATTGATAACCTCAGTTCTATATATCATAATTTGTTTAAATAACATTTTGTCTTAATTAAATTTAATATTTTACATTCATATTCATTGTTATTAAATTTAAAACTAACGGTTCAAATAAATCAAATTTTAACTTAATACGTGCTTATGCCACCTGTATTTTCCGAATTTTCTACCTTTGCGAATGCATTGGTAACGTAAATATGTGAACGACCTTGCAAGCTTCCTTTATCTGTATTAATTTGAACTCTGCCTTCATAAAAGCTCGTTTTCTGTGTCTTTTTATTAATTAAACCTTAATATGGATTGCACTTAATAATGGCGGTGTTTTATTAATTAAGTTTTTAACCTACACACTTTGAAAAATGTCGTGAAAGAATTAAATTAATCATGTAAGTACACATACTTGAGGAAGAAATGTATTGTTCGCTAATCCTATTGTTTTTATTTCAGAATGTATTAAATATCTAATGTGTAACAATCCATAATATTACTGAAGAAGCCATCAAAAATGGCGAAACGTCTAAAATTTTGTATCAAACTTTAATTAAACTATATTTCACGACAATATGTCGTTTTTTTTGACTAATTTTCTCCTAAATTTATTCATCCAATTTTACCCAAGTCAAATAATAAAATAAAAAAAAAGATAAAATTCTGACTGGCAAATTCAGAGCTAAGCAGTTCCACAAAATGTTGAATGAAAAATCACATGAAACAGTCTCTTACTGCTTTGATTTACAGCAAGTACAAGTTTTACCAAAAGTGCTAATAGGAGACGCAATCTACGCACAACTATTATTATATTCATTTTACGTGACTGATATATCTAGCAAGAAACCTATATTTCATACGTGGGTAGAACATCAATAGAAATAAGCTCCGCTCTTTTAAATTTTCTTCTAAAACTGAGTTTTCCTCAGATGTTACAGCACTGGGGCAGTATTCTGATGCATGTGGTGGCCAAAAAAACAGCCACATTGTACACGTGTTGCTGATTTGGCTTCAACGACACGCACCGTCATCATTGAAATCCATAAGAATGACCGGAAGACATCGCGTTTTTGGAAGAGCCGAGAAACCTATAAGTGCCGAGAAACTTATAAGATAGCATAGTACGATAAAAACACCAGAGAAATACTGGGATTTATATTCTATCAAACTGGATCAGTGCGAAAGCTAGGTGAAAACTGGAAAGTCTACGTTTTAAAGAAGCTTCAACCTGCTTGAAGAATTAGTAGAATCAGCGTGGCAAAGAGGATCTTCGTAAAAAGTATAAAACGTGGAGTAGGTGTAAAAACGGAACAGTTTTATAGAAATGATGGTTAGTCAAAAATGTACGAAACTTTATTAAAGAAAGGACAGAAAATGGAAAACGTTTTGTTGTACACTGATGCGAAAAATAAAAGATAAAAAATTAAAAAGCCTAAATACCTTACTAGTAGAAATAGCCACTGTGTTACAGTACAAAACTGATTTTACGACACCTCCGAGTGGGGAGTGCCTAACCTATATCACGTTCGGGAAAATGTCACTGCTTGCCCCAAATACGCTCATGGAGATTGGAGTGGTTCTTCGAATAGGAAACCTTAGGGACAAGCGTGACGATATATACAGTGTGTCGATAAATAAGAGGGCGCCACGGGTTTCGGGTATGGATTGAAATCCAAACGCGGGAGCTACAAATAGTTCAACTCAACGACGCCACTGGGATGCACATTTGTAGAGAGATGCAATTCACAAACACGTGAGGCGCGGGGGGCCTTCAACAACGCACACTGGATTAATATGCGCGGCAGTATTCTAGCGCTTCGCGATCGGTGACTTCGACATGCGGTTCGTGCAGATTAAAACATTACACGTACAAATGCCTAAGCTTTTCCTGGGGATCCCTCGCTACTCGGACTGTCGGCCAGGAGGCTGCCAAAGCTACCAAAGTGGGGGTGGTGTCTCGTTGCGAAAGGGGATCGCTTCAAGGCGACGCTTACTGCAAGGGATTCGGAACGTCGGCGATATTGGTTCCTATTAGATTCCTCAATAGAGCGACGGTGTATCCGTACGACTTGACAGGAAACGCCGGAATACACGCAATTTTACCAGGAATTAAGCCGTCCTCCATTAAATAACCCGCACAAGCGGCGAAAGGGGCTAACGCCCTATTTCAAAACGGTTCGCCGAAGGACGCCTGGGATCATCACGCTACAGAAGCAACACCAACACTTAACACGTCGCCACCTCCACTATCTACGTCTGCGGCTCGAGTCTCAAGAAATACCACGCCACGCCAGTGTTGCCAGATTTTTTCTGGGTAATTCGCCAACCCGGTTATCAGATGTCGCCAAATCTATCTAAAAGTCGCAGCCCAGGGAATAACTTAATAATAACAATAATAACGCTATTTTACTTTTTTTCGAAAGAAAGTTTATTACTTGATTACACTACACATTTTACTCACAAAACTTAAATGCTTCATCAAGTTCTTGTTCTAATTCTAGTGTCTGGGATTCCCCGGTGGCCGATGCCGTGGTCCGTCATTACTTGAACGCGAAATGGCCACGGTGGTTGGTGATTATGGATTACAGGAAAATAATGTTTTTTTGCAAAATAATCAATCACCAAATTTGCGACTTGCGACTTTGTAACAAATCGTGTCGTACAAACTGCTTTAAATTCACCAAATTTGTGTTATATCCCGGAATCTGGCAACACTGCGCCACGCGGCCTCGCGCTGCCGAAGCGGAGCGGGGAGCGCTTCTGTAAGCTCGCATAAAACATTCGCCTGCTGCCGAAGCAGCGTTTTTAAAAGTGGCATGAGTGAATACAAGCTTGTGGACCTTCTCACACTCACAAAGCATCTCACTCTATTTGGTAACGAATACGCTCGCAGGAGCCAGGATTCAACACGTACATCGCGCTGATTCGGAGAATTTGGCAGAGTTCGAACACGCCTGAAGACGTGGGCATATGCAGCGTGCGCTGAAAGTAGAAGAACGTTCGTTTTCTCGACTATTCCTAGCAACTGCAAATTGGAGAAACGATGGGTTGATTGTACTATTTCCAGAAAATATCGAAGAGCTTCCCGATGAAGATGGCATTGAAGATGACGAAGGCTACGAACAGGCAGAACTGTGCCAATGTCAAGATGATGACAGTGGCCCTATGATAGTTTTATTTTATAACTTTCATATTGTTTACGTTCATTTTAATGTTGTAATAAATTAATTAAATTTTGTATGAAAATAAAAATCAAATTGCAATACTTGTGTTAGTTTATTACACAGTTTTTCAATGTCACTTCCAAACAAAATGCGTTTTGCCACCTCTGGACAATCAAAATTCATTTAGGCACCCCGTATTTTGCTTTAACTACAAAAACAAAACAAAACTTGATGTTGGCCTTTTATCATCATTATCAATATTTTCTGACCTACTAATTAGTAGATGTCCATTTGCTGCGCAGTGTACCATCGCTTCACAGTAAACTTTCTTGTTTCTTTGTCTCACATTTTGAAAATGTGCTCCTCATATGTGATTATTTAAAACTGGAATAAAAGGTGTAAATAGGTAATTGTTGCACATAAATATGTAACTGAGGCAATGCATTTTGGATACGAATAAGGTTTTGATTCTGGAATTGTTAGCTAATATCAAAGAGGACGAAGTTGGTGGGGTTGCAGATAGTAGAGGTGCTGCGTAGGTGTGGGGCCCTTCAACGGCGTCTGCAGCTAAAGACGGTCAAAGTTGGAAGAGAGTTCCCATCGAGCCACGTTCGCGTGTGGACATAATCTGTGCGCTCCATGTGAAATAGTTTAAATTGTGTGTTATCACCATCATTTCAAACCAGGTTTTATTTATTATTTATTATTTACCTATTGTTGCAATAATTGCTATACCGTTACTGAGGAATTGATTCGCCAACGCGGATAGCCACTGGCTACGCCAGGCCGCACACATAATCTTTTGTAAAAAATTTGTTTTGTTGGACCTATCCACAATAAAATGAATAACGCGTTTATCAAAGAACCAACGCTAATTTTTAACACAAGTATTCCTATGGAAGGTGTACAATTAACAGCTGTTACTAATACTAACACAAACGGAAATAAACGAACAATAAGCTCCCCATCCACAGATAATCAGAATAAGAAATACTCTTTCGATAGCACTGAACTTCTTGCCAATAATAAATATTATCTCCCTGCCCACATTGACCCTGCTAAAGATACCACTAGTACAGACTCAGAAAAATCACCCGCTAAATCCCGAAAAATACCTCCGATATTTCTTCAAGGTGCTAACAATTATCAAGCTGTAATTACAGATATTAAATCCACAATAAAGAAAGAGTTCACAATAACTAATCATGGAACTCAACTGCGTATTAACTTAACAGACATTGCTGACTACCGTTTGCTAACTGAGTTCTATGATAAAAACAAGGACAAAATTACATATTATACTTTTCGAAATCCCGAAAATTCAAATTTATCAGTTATACTCAGAAACGTTCCTATCTCCTTAACAACCAAAGAAATACAAGACGATCTTTCTTCAAAAGAATTCCCAGTGCTTAAAGTTACGAGATTACAAAAAGATAAAAAACCAATCCCCATATGCGCAGTTGAACTAACAAAAACCGATAAAGCTAAAGAAATTTTTAAACTAACCAATGTGTGTTACTGCATAATCAGTGTTGAGCCTCGTCGCAGCAGCAGAGATACGCCCCAGTGCACTAATTGTCAGCGGCTGGGACATACCAAAAATTATTGCCATCTCCCGGCTCGATGTGTTAAGTGTACTGGAATGCACCATTACAAACAATGTTCTAAAACCCCATCAGAAAAACCAAGATGTGTGAATTGCGGCGGAGAACACCCTTCTAATTACAGAGGCTGTCCATACTACGTTACTTCAAACAGAAAGATAACACCCACCCAACGTGCTACCGCAACAACAACCAACTTGTATAAATACGTAACACCAACTACCACATACGCACATGCAGCAGGAAAACCCACACTTACCAACGATTCTCAACATCCTACTCCTAATCCCTCAAGTTCTCCATCCATCGCCAATCTAATCCAATCAGTTTGGGATTTACTAACCCCTTATCACGAACAAATCAAATCGTTCATTTTCTCAATCATTCCTTCCCTTCTTAATGGCAAATAATAAATCACCCCATGTTTTATCCAATCTCATCATTGCAAACTACAATGCCAATGGACTACATAAACAAAGATCCCTAATTATTGCCTTCCTAGCCAGGCATAAAATAGATATCCTGGTTGTAACTGAAACGCATTTAGCAGAACGGGAGTTGTTCAAAATACCTCAGTACATTGTGTATCGCCAAGATCGCACGACCCATTTTGCTTCTGGAGGTGTCGCAATTATAATAAAACGCTCTTTAAGTGCTCATCCATACGAGCTACCAACATTAATCAATCTCGAAGCAGTCGCAATCCAGCTAGACCTAAAGAACAAAAATAGAATTAACATTATTGCAGTTTATAAACAACCTAAACAGCGACTTCAAGAATCGGACATTACAACGCTTTTCCAAAGCAACACTCCAACGCTGGCTATCGGTGACTTTAACTCGAAGAACATTCTCTGGGGATGTAATAGCAACAACCCAAATGGTAACAGGCTACACACATTTATATCGGATCACGCAATTCAGATTTCCACACCGACTGAACCAACACACTATCCCTTCCGGAGAGAACACCGCCCAGATATATTGGACATCTGCCTTCTTAAAAACTTCTGCTCTCCAATATCACAAGTAGTATTAACGGAACTAGAATCTGATCACCTACCGGTCTTAATAACTTTTAACGACTCTCCAATGAGTAATCGAACTTTACCTAGACTGATAAATGGTCACGTAAATTGGAATATTTTTAACGAAGTGCTGACGCAAACTATAACCTGCCCAACATCGATTGAATCAAATGAAGACATTGATGATGCTATAACCAAACTTAACAATGCAATAACTGTAGCAATAAATCAGGCCACTACAATTCAGAAAAAACGTAAAAGGAATTACCTAAATCCCCCAGATCACATCCTGACTCTCATAAATAATAAAAACAAATTGAGACGAATTTGGAGCAGAACAAGAGACCCTCTAATAAAAACACAATTAAACAGGGCAACTCGTGAAGCCAAATTTGCCTTAGATACATACAGAATAAACACGTACAGACATTACATCAGTGACTTACAACCTAGGGATCCTACAATGTGGCAAGCGACAAGAAGAATACTGAAACAGCACCCCCAAATTCCTATTATTAAAGTTAATAATCAGACATATGCCTCAGATCAAGAAAAAGCCGACCTCTTTGGAAACCAGCTTGAAAATACATTCGTTACACGAATTTCCGGTGACAACAAAGAATTTGTTGAGGAAGTTATATCCGAAATAAACACTACTTTCCCAAACAATCCAGGGTTAATAGTTCCCACTACACCGACGGAAATCACATCTTACATTAACAAACTTCCATTAAAAAAATCTCCTGGACATGACCTTATTCCAAATGTAGTCCTAAAAAATTTTCCCATAAAAGCGATAACCTACATCACCATCTTGTTCAATGCCTGTTTAAGAACTGGATACTACCCAAATACCTGGAAACACGCACACGTGGTCCTCTTTCCTAAACCTGGAAAAAACCATAAAGATCCGAAGAATTACCGACCTATTAGTCTTCTTCCTACAATCTCAAAATTATTAGAAAAGACCATCCTCTTTCGACTCACTCAATTTCTAACAGAAAACCAAATACTGCCGACATTTCAATACGGATTCCGAAAAGAGCATTCAACTGTGCAACAATTGTCCCGCATATCAAAACTAATTGAAATCGGATTTGAAAACAAGCTACACACAGCAGCAGTATTTCTTGACATCGCTCAGGCGTTTGACCGCGTTTGGATTGACGGACTCCTATATAAAATGGTTAAGGCTAATGTTCCCGATTATATACTGTGCATCATCAAGTCATTTCTCACAGATCGCACTTTTGTTGCAAGAATTGGCTCTACCTTGTCAGCGAGCAGGAAGATTAGTGCCGGGGTTCCACAAGGATCTATACTGGGTCCTATATTATTTAATATATTCGTACACGATTTACCGGAACCTCCTAACTCAACTATTGCTATGTATGCTGACGATACAGTTCTATTAACACAACACCACGATATACGCTCAGCAACTCAGCAACTTCAAAATAGCGCCGATCAACTCAGCAACTGGCTCAAAAGATGGTGTATTAACATAAACCCCACTAAATGTGAAACAAAAATTTTTACTTTGCGAAGACCAATTATACCACCCAACATCATTCTTCTTGGGCAACAAATCGAATGGAACCCAGCAGATAGCACCGTCAAGTATCTGGGAGTTTATTTAGACAAAAAACTTACATGGTCTACTCACATTAATAAGAAATTAAATCAAGGATACGTAAGACTCGGAATGTTGTACCCAATTCTCAACAGAAAATCGACGCTGAAACAGGAGTGTGGTATTCTGATTTATGAATCCATTTTAAGACCGATAATCACGTACGCCTGCCAAGTCTGGGCAGCAGCATCCAATACACAGTTAAAAAAGCTGCAAACATTTCAGAATAAAGTACTAAGGATTATCTTTGATGCACCGTGGTACATACGAAATACTCAGCTACATCGTGAAGCCAGTCTGCCGACAATACAAGAATTCATTAAAGACGTTGCTAAAAAGTACTTCAATAACATAAACAAGTGCACTGGCGCGAGAACGTATAACACTGGAAGAAGAGGTATACATACTAGACTCAAAAGAAGACTTCCTCAGGATACACTTCTCTTCTCAAAGTAGTTCTGACAATAGTGATTAGCTAAAACAGTGTGACCGTGAGAAATCAGTGAAACAATCTAGCGAGGTTATATTACAAAACTAAACATCGTAGAGAGGCTATAGCCGTTAACTAACTTACTGACACCCTAATATACGTAGTTATAACAGCCATGTATAGCGAAATAACGCTGAGCTGGCTATACTTATAAAAAAAAAAAAAAAAAAAAAAAGTTGGAAGAGGCTGCTTTGCTGCAGGAAATGTTCGATGGACGCTACTATTAATATGGGGTCCACATAGGAGGTCTGTATAACAGGCAAATTTGGCTGCTGAGTTGGAACATTGAAGATGGGTAGTTGAGTGAGACAATTCAGGTATCTGTGATTAAAATATAAAGAGTTAACTTGACAAACAAATAAAGAATTAGAACAAAGAGCACTTATCAATTTAAAGATTATGGATTCAATGTAAAAATATTAAATTGGCTTGTGTTTTTGCAGGTTAAGAAATAATTTTAATTGCGTTGAATAAGATATTATACATCATACAATTCTTAGAAAATTCAATAACAGTTAATACAATTACACTGCATGAACCTAACCTGAGATTGAAGTCGATTGTTATTGAAGAGCTGGCAAATTAAAAATTTGATTAATAAAAAAGGAAGGGCACGTGATTAATTTAGTTAGATTTTCAAATAGCTTAAATAATGTATATCACTGCAATATATATCATTGGAGCAAAAGTTCATTTCTTGCCTTCGTTGTTTAATGCCCTCCGTTTAAATTCACACGCGGGAGGAAATTAATGCCTTTGCTCGCTAAATATATAAATAGCTATTATTGGACTTAGTAGTTACGACCATTAAATATACCTTCCATATTGCTAAGAATACTTGTTCAGCCCAATAGTCAATTTAAGTACATATTTACATGTAAGTTTAGCCAGGACCATGTTGAACTTCTTTTTGGAAGAATTAGGCAACGATTTGATTGTATTAACAATCCACATGTACAGCAATTTAGAATGGTTATGAAACAAATTTTGATAAAGAATTCGATTTCTGTCTCTTCTAGTGCCAACTGTGCACCATTACATTGAGATTCCATTGGTTCTGTATTTGAACTGAAGTGAAATAAAAGAAGTTCACCCCTTCTAATGATAACTTAAGTTAATCTTAATCTGAAAATAATGACACGGTTGGGCACCAAATGCTTTTAAACTTTTTAAACCCCCAGTTAACAGAAGTAAACGAAAAATTTTATTTTACATATTCGGCTAAGTAGTAAGGAAAATAGTGGTATAAATTGTGTTAGTTGTGTAAACATGTTAATTAAAGATCGAAATGAACATAATTGTGCGCACAGGAACCTACACACAAGATTTTTTGAAATAATAAAGGGGGGAGGTTGTTACATACTAAATCGGTATTAAGACAAAGATAACAAAGCTAAACTACTAGCGCGTAAGCTAACTCACAAAATCGGGAATGTATTACATAGGACAGCTGCCCCAGCTCGTTACAAAAGAGTTGCCCACTAAACTCAGTGGAGCTAGGGGTGGTCCGACACGAGATAACCCTGGGCAACGACCTAATACACGGAAATCAGATCGAAAATGATAAGGCGCCACCACGATTCCATACTAGGCAAAATGCATAGGTAAACCCGCTGAGAAAAAGTGGAAGCATAACCGATTCACCTTTCGACTATCACCTTGGCAGTATGCTGGTCAGCGAGCCAAGTACCCCACCGCGGAACTACCTTTGGAAGTACTCACTAAAACAGCTGGCCAAGCTCCTTTTACAACTGTAAAATACATACACATATCGCATGCACAATATCATAAGAAAACCACAGTTAAATAAACATGAAATGTATTAGCAAAAAGTTTAAACGAATATAGGTTACATAAGAATATGAAATGGGTTAGTAAACATTAGATAGGTAAATTGTGTAACGTCCTAATCTATTAAAATATTCGATCAACTTGACACCAACTGCTAAATTGTATGAACATTAAACTATCGAAATACTGAATCAATTAACAGCAACAAAAGCCGGTATTTAAATGAACAAGGAACAGTTGTGACACATTTCAATCTGCTACCACGAAAAGTTAAACAGGCTCATCAGCTAAAATGGTTTGACAAATACAATACAAATTAAACGACGGCAACTTTACGTCATTTGTCCAATACTTCGGCGAAACACCCTGTACACTTAAATTCGCACTATAAAAGTTATTAACAATCTAAATGGTACCTTTAAGAAGCTTCGCTAAGCCGCAATTTGTATTCCTATGCTACTGCAATGATCGCTGGTCCAGACGCAGCGTTAAAGCATCTAAAGCTGCATTGGGTCCCGAGTGGTGTAGCTTGAACAAGCGTCCACGTTCGATCAGCAGAGTTAAGCAACGCTGTCTCTGGTCAGAACTTGGATGGGAGTTCCACGGCTGCATCTCTCGGCGCCTCGTGGTACGGCTATCACGGAAAAAAGTTGGTCCCGGCGGTCATACAACATCATGACAGTCGTTAGTGGGGTTGGAAGTCCTCAGAACTGCACAGCGACGCCTATAATTGGCCTAACGGCTGTTGGCTGAGTGCGAATTAAATTAAATAAAACTACGGGTAAATCGCTGCTGGGACGAAACCTGAGATAATCCCATCACAAGGAAATTCAAAGCCTGCACGAAACGGCAGAACGACAAAGCGATGACTTCGCGAAACATGATAATCTGCTAAATGAGTTTTCACAAAGAATCCATCCACACGACGTATTATCGAGGTTGCCGCCCCACGGCCAACGACGTTAAGTTCGCCCAACCACCAACGCTACCACGTGTAGTTCATAAAGAGTCCAAAAATGCGGAACATGACACTTGCGTACGGAACAAAACAGGTGGTACACCCAAGCACTGAAGGAACAAACCGCTAGGCGTTAATTATCACACATTGACCAAACGCAACATTTCGCGTGGCCAGGGCCGCGGGGCTGACAAACAGCTCTCCAAACCTGTTGCTTCTTGCGACGCCGGATCGATTCTGTCTGCAAAACCGCGAGAAAAAACCCACATCGAAAAATAGCGGGGCAAGACTTAGTGCTCGCTCTATTCAACACACAGCCACTATCCTTTACATTCTGCCCTCGGCAGACGAATCGATATTTCAACAAGGGGTTTTTCTGACGTGCCAGCAGACCCAAACAGCAATACACCAGAATGAGTGTGCTTAAATCGGTCGACTGCAAGCGGACGACTCGAGACGCCTAAATACATGCGGAAACGTAATTCGGAACCGAGAAAATGTCCTTACAAGGTGTTCCACCTGCATCTGCAAGCGTATTTAAAATCGTGTCGGAAGCAGAAATAGCTATTTAAGTAACAAGGAATGTAAGGCAAGTACAAGCCAAGACGAAGTCGCGGCTTGCTGCCTGCCGAAAATATTAATAGACGATACATTCCGAGTTATCTTATTATCTTTTTCCAGCTGCTTATCGAAATTTTCCTAGAATTTTGAAAAAATCGTTTGGTTTGTCACCTGTCACCAGGATTAGTTTTCGGGAGTCGTGTTACCTGTGAGTGTCACATGTCACCTAAACACTTGCAATTTATAAACAAAACGTCTAAATCTGCATCTTGCTTTGCTAATTTTATTATCCTAGGAACTTAATAATAATATTAAGTTCCGTTGTCAAGAAAAAGCAGCAAACAAATATAATCACCGACTTACACGTTTTGTTACTAAGGCTGTATCACTGACTTACATGATCAGCAGCGGAAAAAACAATTTACTGTAATTGCCAACAATGCTTCCAACTTTAACAAAAACAATCTTGATAGACAACATCTCATCTACAGTAATAAATAACATTAGCCAGCAACTGATAAAACCACTATGTATCTTATGTAACCGAGTACTGGAGAAAGGTTTCTTTCCCAGGGCTTTTAAACAATCAATGATTACCCCCATTCCTAAAGTTGACGACAAAATGAATCAAAATAATTACAGGCCCATATCAGTTAGCTCTCATTTCGCCAAAATACTAGAAAAATTCATAAAATATAGACTTTGCAAGTTTTTTTAACTTAAACAAAATATTAACTGAGAAGCAATTTGGATTTACAGAAAAAACCTCTACTGAAACTGCCTTATTTCACCTAAGAAATAAATTATATGCTGGCTTAGATAAAGGTAAAAGGCAAATTGGTATTTTTCTAGATCTCACAAAGACCTTTGATACCGTGGCACACGATATATTACTTTCAAAATTGCTATGCTATGGTATCAGGGCAACTGCTTACAATGTGCTATCAACTTATCTGCAAAATAGAACACAGCGTGATAAAATCAACAATGTACTCAGCGATTCGAAAAACGCAATCTGTGGCGTTTCTCAAGGCACCGTGCTGGGCACTATACTCTTTCTGATTTACATGAACGATATAGTAACTACTAAACTAAATGGCGAAATAATACTCTTTACCGACGACACAGCCTTGTTGTTTGAGGGAGACAACTGGAAACAAGCCCAACACAAAGTTGAACTGGGAATAAGAAACATTAAAAATTGGTTAGATAAGAACTTACTAACCTTAAACTACAGCAACACGAAATTCATAACTTTTTCAGCAACTGAATCTACCCTCCAAAATCTAAACCTTTTAAACAACAAGAGATGTTACAAAATACGGTGCAACTGTCCTACCATAAATAATGTTCAAAAATCAAATATCTAAGTATAATCCTAGATGCAAACTTGAGATGGCGTCAACATATAGCTTACCTTGCCCCTAAAATTCGGAAGTGCTTATACATTTTCTATAGACTCCGTTACTCCCCACAGCCGGGTCTCAAAACTCTTTATCATCACTTCTCAGCTATGGTATAATAATTTGGGGTGGCACCTTCACTTCAACGGTACGTCCTATTTTTACTGCTCAAAAAAATATTTTAAAAACTATGTTAAATAAACACCGCATGCACCCCTCTAGCAATCTCTTCTGTGAAGCAAACGTTCTTTCGGTTCAGTTGTTGTACATTAAATCTTGTTTATTGTTCATATACGGTAAGCCTTATATGAAAACTCAAATTACCCACCAGAAGGTTACGAGGCAAAAAAGTAAATTTAATGTAATTTTCCCCAAAATTAACTTATTAACACTTTCACAAAAATACATCACTTATGTAGGACCGAAGTTTTACAAATTACTTTCAATTTCCTTTAATGCATTAAATAATGTAAAACTATATTCTAGCAAAATTGCAAAATTTATTCAAGCAAACCCAATACTTCTTCAAAAGCATTGGATTTACATATAATGTTGTCCATGTATATTAGTTACTTCTGCTTGTTTCACAATACCTGACATTTAAAATTTAAAAAAAAGCTAGTTATACGAAAAAGATTATATACATGGTAAAATAAACACCTTTCATGTTGAAAACCATTTGACTGCCTATGAATATTTCTGAATAATTCCTATCAATCTGGCGACCACGGTATATACATCATTTTAGACTACCATCCAGATGACGTCCGGCGGTGTTGCCATGTCTTATGCTGTAATTTCCTATAAAAGTTTGACGCATTTATCTTAATGGTCTGTCCGCAAGTTTGCAAGCGTGCAAAACCGTGCAACTATAGTGAAGGGTGACCGCCTGTGTTGATGTTTTATTTTGAATACATGCACATCAAGTGGAAACAATCCCTGTTTAGTACGCCGTACGATATGAACAAGTAAAGTACGTTTTTTTTATATAATAACTGTCAAAGTGTTACAATGTTGGTAGCTATGTGATTAAAACGCTAGGAACTTTTTATACCTCGTGTTGGTAGAACTTTTGCAAAATTATGGTTATGTGTCAATTTTGAATGTCAAAGTTTCTTAATTTGAACTCTTGACAAATTTCTTTTTTTAACATGGAATCATCATCATCATCAATAAAATCGGATAAAAAAGAAAACCAGGAAATATTTTAAATGCAAAAATGAAGCAAGCGATATTAAATTATGACATATCTGTCAAACTGACAATCATTTTTTTAGTGGAAGAAAAGAACTAAAAAATTTACCAACATTATTAAAACTAGGGACCCTGCAGGAATGCAACTTATCTCCTAGAAAGTTGACCTTGAAAAGTATTATAGAAAAAAAATTTACTTTATATTAGTTAGATCTTGCATTATATTCGCTAAGCATTAATAGAAATGAATAAAACATGGGAACTATTTGCTTGCTTTTTGTTTTCTATAAACCCTTTTTTTTACTTATGAATGATCTCAGGGTTTGTATAAATTCAAAAGTGGACACCCTAAAGCGGTTACAGTGATGTTATCAACACCGAGTGGTACACAAAGAATTTAAATCTGAATATGATGATAAATTTACAAAATATTTGAGGATGGGCTAAAGAGTGTTTATAAAACTTTTAAATATAGTCACAAATACAATTTCAAAAACCGACACACTGAGCAGAATCGCGTCAAACAGTTGCACAGAAATTAGAGATGTTTGATAAACAGTATTTGTGACCTCAAATATGTCATCATTGATGTTTTCTACCTCGTTTTTTATATCAATTCTAAACCAAAAATCTAAAGTTTTTCTTAGTACTTTTATTTTCCTTTTTGGTAATATGTGTAATACTATTAAAACATGAAAATCGTTCCCAAAATTCATAAATAGAGTAAAATTGTATACAATATAAAATGAACCATATTTCATGGTTTAGTTTTAGTATATGCATTCTGTACAAAAACCATTATTTTCAGCAATGCTGTGTTTTTTAGATTTACAGGATATTTAGCAATCAATTAATCGCATTCTCTCCTTTTAGGTGGAATTTTCATTTTGACGTGCTCTCTAAATTTTTTTTGCATTACCTTTGTCTGCTCTTTTGTCCAGGGCGCAAGATTATTTTTTTTCTTTCTCATTTCATATTCTGTTATTGTAGCATTTCCATCAGATACACTAGGTTGACTGTTACATTTCTTCATTTATCTCTTTTATTTGGTCCTTGTTGTCCAAGGGTTCTTTAATTCTTTTTAATTTAAGTTTACTTCATCAAATGGCAGATGATGTTCTTATTCCCATGAGCAATAACACTTTGATCTCTTTCTGTCATCTTAAATATTTTTTTTCTCTACCTCGTTGATGTAACTGCCTCAGGGTTTTTGCACCTGAGGCTTTGGCATACTTTTCCAATGTTTAATAACCACATATTGGGTTATTCGCAAGGAGTTTTGCCTTACCTTAAGTAATAATTGAATGCGATTTTGCACAGCACCACTAAAAAGGACAGGCACTCCTCACCCACGTTTACCCCTTATCACAATTCTTTTAAATGTTTTCATTCAGATATGGCATCTGAAGAATTTTTTTAAAAATGTTCAGCTAACTTGTATACATAGATATTCGTTAACAAACATTTTTTTATACCAAAAAGACAGTGTAATAATTTAATATTGTTATACCATATAATTCTAATTTGGAGGATAATATTTTGGACATAGTGTATGTAATATGTATTGTAATGGTTTTCTGCCCACAGCAATTCTGATTGCTCAATTAACACAAGAATGAGTAAGTTCAAAAATGAGCACAGAATTAACTATTTTATTTATTGCAAGTCAGTAATTTTACACTTGATATGAGCAGTAGCAATCATAATTTGCGTAAGACAGCTTGGCATGAGATAAGATAGAAATCAGAAGGGTTACGTGCAGAGTTTCACTCATAATTAATGTTCGGAATGGAAATTGCAGCTTGAATTATGTAGCTGACAGGGTTGAGGTGAATAACGTCAAACAATGATATGAATTTTAAAATAATACAAGATGTTTTGTGAAGTACAGAAAATGTATGAGCGTTATAAGTATTATAAATTGTTTATAAGCCACAAACGGCAAGGTGACGGAAAGGTGAAGCAAAGCCGTACGAGGAAGTAAAGATTGCATAGAACAATCAGGCAACTTACCGGAAGACAGACAGTGATACAGTGCTAAATGCACTCATGTGAATAAGTGCAATTAAAACCAAGTGAATTACAAGCAGAGCAAAGTGCTATGTGAACAATTTCAAAGAAAAAGACATGTTAGTAATTAAACAAGAACATTCCCTCAAAACTATAGTCCATAAGTAAACATGCAAATCAAACCTTATTTCTTATAAACAAATGTAGATCATTATCGCTTGGAAACGAGAATGTCAATTGTTTAACAAAAGAGACCAAATAGAAGCTTGTAACATTTCGGCTGTGTGCCAGTTGAGCTCGCATCAGAGTTATTAATAAAGAAAGTTATTTGTTGAGCCAAAATTGTGTTTATCATAGTCACCATTGTGTAGTTCATTTGTGGCTGATATTCCCAGTGATAAAAGTTCCCAATAAAGTGCAATTAGCCCAGAAAGAATTCACCTGGTGCTTCGTAGAGCGAGGCCAGACTTCGGACGAGATATCGGGGAGTTCGGGACATCGGCAATCCAGAACCTTGTGTGCTACAGTTGGAGTTGACCTTCAGGAGTGCCTGGGTGAAGAAATTTGGAGGAGAAAGGCGTCACCAAGCGTGTGGTAGCCGTTGCGTCTCTTCATTGTACGAGGCAGCAACGGAACACCACTTCAAAAGCTAAATTTCACAGCAAGCAGTTGGAGCAGCCCCGTAGACATTTCCTGAGGGGTTGAACGTGATTACAGCGGCCCAAATCTGTCCAGATTTGATTAATCGAGATAGCGTCCCTTAGATTTGCGGTTTGGAGCCGATTTTGCAGTTTTTCCGGAAATTAAACAAATGCATGTTTTAGCGTCACCTACGTCATCTGAAACAAACCAAGTTAGCCGGAAGCCACGTCACATATTTAGCAGCATTTACGTGATGTGGTCTTGCCTTTTTCGTTTTTGAAAATTAAATTTACGCTGAATCTCGATGACGAGCAAATTACTTTGTACACTAAAATTGAGGTTATAGACCGGTCAAATGCAAAGCCGTGCATCTGTCATACTGGTTAATTTATAGAGCAAAGCATTTATAATAGAAAGTTAATCATCCTACTCCCCTGAGAAAAGAGTTTTTGTATTATTTCATGCTTTACCGGAGCTAAGCCCTATTTAATTGCAAATAAATAAAATACAGACAGCAATAAACCATTTATTGAAATATAATTAATACATCTTTTCATTACCCTAAGTTTGACATAAAATTCAAATATTAAAACCATTTAATTCATTTGATTTAGAAATTGTGGTAATTTGCCCCGAATTATTTAATTTTTATATAAAGCCTTTATTGAGTAATAAGGGGGGCGTCATTACTGTAGGTGTGGTTAGTTACTTTTCGAGTGTATGGTGCCGGGCGATAGTTTATCTTCGTAACCATGTTTATTATTAGAAATATTAAAAATTTCGTTCCGGACTTAATGCACGAGTTTTGGCTTTACTCAGGCAACCGCAAGCGCTATGTCTGCTCGAAAAATAAAGTTTGCAATTAAGTATTAGGTTACTTGAGTAATAGTTTATAACTTAAACAATGTTTTTAAGTTACTCAACGATTCAATTAACCGGAACGTTAATTCTAATTGTGTTTAATTGTGTTTTACGGCACAATTCTTTGTTAGTAAGCAGATTCGACTCTTTGTATGAATTCGCAAAGAGTAACCTTTCCTCAAAATTCAAATGGGTGAACCCTTTTCTGTCGTTTCAGGTTGCTGCTTGTTAATACTTGTTATTTATCGTTATAAATGTGTTTATGTGCATTTTGTTGGCTGAATTGGGTATAAAATATGGCCATATTATTCTTTTTCAGCTTTTATGTTAGGTTACAACTATTTTTGTTTTTCCAAATATGTTTACCTTGTGTAATGTGATGTAATCGTATCACTGTATCAACATTTCATGAATATTAATTTCAGCATACGATTAAACAAATAATTACTTTTGTTTTAATACTCAACAGTAAGCTTCTACTAATGATTTCCGTATACAAAATTGTTCTTGTTTGGAGAAATTTAAATATTATTAACTTTCCTATTTTTGATTTTTTAAATATGTTAAGAATAAAATGCCTATATAAGCAGCACAAAATATTCTAGAATTGGTGTTAACTTACATTTATTATTTTCATTTGACGCACTGGCTCAAATAATTTTTTGACAGGAGGATGTAACACATCTTATAGGTGTAAACAATTTTGAGATTTAGATATGTTGGCAATAGATTTTTGATCGTAGAAAAAAATCCCTATTTTACTCACTGTCGGTTCCAGAACAGATTCCGAAGGCTGCTACATTTTCAAATTAAACGCCAAAATATTCAGTTCTCAATAAAACTGAAAACGTAAAATAAAAACGGAAAACAGAAGTAGATTAATTACAAAGAGGAGTTAGCGGGAGGGTATTGCAATGGTTAATAATTTTGATGTTCTTCAACGTCACCTTTTGAACTTTTTAACCGATACGTACCTGACAATTAACTTAGGATTACTTGATGGTTTATATACATTTCTACGAAGAGGCCATAGAAATAAACAAATTTGGCATAAATATAATCTTAAAAATAAAAAACCAGATTTGGATGGTCAAACTATAACTAATATAATGATTACGTGCCAGAAATCTTGTAGTTCATATTGATTGTTAAAGATTACGTTGAGATTAATATTACCTTAACTTAATATTAATATGGGCAATTTTAAAATGAAGTGTTTCATTTCCCTCAGAAAAAAGCAAAATCTCAAACTAGTCAACATTGACCTCAATTTTTAGGTACACCCTAGAGTGAAATTTGTACTCTTGAGCGAGCAATATTTTGTGAATTTATACATTTTTTTATTTGGGTTCCTTCGTGGAACATCATTGTATAAATTGCCATTGATACTTCCTGTTGTTGCTTTCATGGAGTAAAAACCTTCTGAAATTCGCATGAAATAACAAACAAATTCTTTTTCTACAACCGTAAAAAAGTTGACGTTTACGCATTAATTTCTGTGTCTGGAGCACGCTGTTTTTTAATTAGTTTGTTTTAAATTAGGACGCGAAATACAAGAGGTCCACGGGAGCGAGAAGTTTTGAAAACTGCATAATTAAGGTAAAAAGGTATAGGTTCAAGGTAATTTCAATACCCCCAACTGAGAACGGGCTGCTAGAGGGACCTTACGTCCCTATTCAGCCAAGGATGAGAAATAAGGGGTGGAGAATGGAATAAAGTCCAGCAAAGGTGGAGAAGTACTACCCCAACAATTGCCTCAGTGAAGCTAATCTATTGACTCAGGCCGCGGGAATCAAACCCATGACCTCCCGACGACATAATTCTGAAAGCAATTGAATTTAAGTGAAACAAAGTATACCAGTAGTAATGTTCCATTTATATAATTTTTTTAAACTTTGTCCTCTAAGTAATAATAATAATGTCTTTATTTGCACAAAGGCCTCCGACTTCTCTGTATGCACTGTTGAAGCTGGTCGTTAAAATTCTGTATAATATGACCTAACCTATCCAACGGAACTCTAGGCAATTGCTCCATTATTTTCTTTTTTAGCTTGCGATACTTCTTGGTTTATCAATAAAAGCAAAAAAAATCGAACTGAACGTTTTTGAATGCGCTCTATAGGTGCTATAACATGATTATTGTTAACACTTTTGTTTAGCCATAATGTTTGACATTTTTAGCTGAACCTGTTTCTTCAAATTTACTAACTTACCCCTTTATGACACGGGCAGAGGGTACACTCCCATGACGACACACTTGGAAATTAATTCCGCACAGCTATTATTTTCCTACTATGATTTAATCAGAAAATTAATTTGTTCGCCGGACCACTATTCCATGGTTAGTTAATGGCGTATAATGACAGACAATTTAACATAAAAATCTAGAACCAATTGTACAGAGTTACCAAATAACATTTTCAAAACTTTCCGCTCCCCTGGACCACCTTTTACTTTCTCATTTAATACTCCCGATATATCCCTTTCGATACCAGCATAGTATATTATTTTGGTGGTTACATCTTACCAACGGTACTTTCAAGTGCCACCTTATGCTATTTTTGCTATTGATCCTTTAAAGTACCATCTTAGTGCAAATTGTATGTTGTTGGCAGACCTTATATTAGAGGAAAATTCCTAAAAATAACCAATGTTGACCACTTGCTGAGTGCATGTCATAGCTGACAATTGTGTTGGATTATTTTAATAAATTCACGCTTAATTAATAAAGCTTCTGTGCTTTTTTACTTCGTCTTGTGTAGGTCAATGTAAGTATTACTTATGGTATAAAACAGTTTGCCTTAACTTTGATAAAAGATGATTTTTTTATTAATATTTGTACAGTCCTTAAAAGTAGCATTGGAGTTACAATAACTTCTTTTGTTTAGGGAACGGCATGCCATCAGGAAACCGCAAAAACAGACAATTTGAAAGAAAGAGGCCTCTAACAGATCAATAATTACTGCAAATAATTGAAGATAATGATTTTGATGAATTTTTATTTGATCTTGACAACAATCAAGATACGGATGTTGAATCAAATTCATAACATCTAATGAAATGAAAGTGCAACGAGCAGTGGGACTTGTGGAGCAAAAAGCATCTACAGTAACTAACCTAATGGAAGATACAATAATTGAAGAAGACGATTCTGGACAAACTGCAGAAGATGTTGAAGAACAACCGAATAGAAAATGGGAGCAGAAGCAAAAAGTTAAGGTAATACCAAACAATCACCCTCAATCGGAAGGAGGACATGTTTATCACATGTGCAACACCAGTAGATATATTTGTGAAATTATTTGACACGGCTTCAGACGATATTGTATTTCAGTCAAATTTGTATGCAGTACAAAAAGGGAAAACTAATTTTAGCTCACTAAGTCAGAGTTATTAAACTTTATTGGCATAAATTTTCTAATGGGCTACCATACAGTTCCAAACATTAATATATGCTATTGGTCAAGACTTGAGACTTGAATGTACAAATAGTTTCTGAAAGTATGTCGCGAAACAGATTTCGGGAAATCACATCGTATCTTCAGCCGTTTCCCAGTCAAGAAAATTTTCCTGTGTATGTAACTACCCAAGCCGTGGAAAGGACCCTCTTTATAGAACACCGATGCATTTCTACGAGACCATCAGCAAGGAGTACGGGCACGAAGCAGTCTCCTACCTAAAAACGTGGCAGAACTCGAGCAAGAAATTAGCAGCAGCGAAAAACAGAAGGATCTATCTAACCAAATGCTGACAACAAGGAATAACACCAATCCACCTAAGGGGCTACACGAAAGCAACTGGAAACCTGTTCTGCAGAACTCGAAACAACACTCAGAAAAGTGGACAACCCCAAAAAAGGTTACTACACAATATTTTAAAAATAGAAATTAATGACATTAATGATACCAATAGATATCTACATACAAATTTACATATATCTGAAAAGAAATGTAAACGTTTACTACCTCGAGAGTTCTTCAATGCCTTCAATATAAAATAGATTAATTTTTACCAATTTCATTACAATAAAATAAAAGTTAACAATATTAATAAACTCAATAATTTGAGATTGTCTATAACCCAAAGTAATTCTATTGTAACACCTGATGAGTGGTTTAAAAACACATCTGATGTCATTCCTGATTGTATACAAAGGTTCCTTGCACTTGGACCAAAATTTGGTTTGCCTGTTAGCTTGAATAATAAATCAACCCTATATAAATATCTTGCTCAAATTGAAGACATTATCATTACTTTGGGCAATCAGGAAAGGAACAATTATCGTTCCTTAGTAGCTTTCCACCTTACAGATTTTCTTAAAAATCATAACATAAAAAAATCCTCTATCTTCCATAGAGAAGAAATGTAACAGCTTTCTTAAAAATAACCCTAATGCATTGATTTTACCTTCAGACAAAGGCAATGTTATTGTAGCCTTAGCAAGATGAATACATCTCCAAAATACAGTGCCTTTTGCAAGATAACCAGGTTTATTAACCATTAAAAAAATACCCCACAACGTCTAGTGAGACTAAGCATAATAAATTAATTAAAGATTTACATAATAGTAATTATATAGATACCCCCACTTACAAACGATTAATTTGTCACAATTCTGTCTCCCCTAAACTGTATGGTTTACCTAAAATACACAAACCTGACACACCCTGTCGACCTATAGTGCCTTCAACACAATTTCCAGATAAAAAAATCTCGAAATATCTGGCTGAAGTTTTAGAGCAAGCCTTCAGTGAATATAATAGCTTTCGTATCAAAGATAGTTTCGCCTTCAGCGAAGTAATTAACAATTTTCAGTTGCCACCCGATTATGAGGATATTTCGCTAGATTTGGTGTCACTTTTCACTATATACCCCTGGATTTAGTTATACAGGTTGTTGAAGCCAATTGGAATCGTATAGAACCACTAACTAGTATACCTAAACCACAATTTATTAATCTTCTTAAATTCATCTTTGATTCAACATATTTACATTTAATAATACTTTTGTAAGCAGATTTTCGGATCCCCAATGGGCTCAACCCTATCCCCCATCCTGACCAAAATCATAGTCAATATTAGCATAAAGGAAAGTGCCCCCAAGTTAGCTTTTCATTTTCCGTTTCTTTACCAGTATGACATAGTCTGTGCAGTACCGGTCGACGACGTTGATAATGTGCTGAGTGTTTTCAATGGTTTCAACCCCCACATCCAATTTACAGTGGAACGGGAAAAGGATAGGTCGGTTTCCTTTTTGGACACTCTGGCCATCACAACGATTTCCAACACCATCAAACTAGACTGGTACGTTAAACCAACCAGTTCTGGCCGTTTTCTGAACTTCCATTCTATACACAACATTCGACATAAGTTGAATGTCGTGAAAGGGCTCAAACAAAGAATCTTAACGATCCCACATCCTGATTTTCACACGACTAACCTCAATAAATTAATTAATACTCTTAAATTAAATAATTATCGAATTTCTTTATTAAATTCCATTTTATTCTCCACCACCAGTGATAGGATCAATCCTCCAGAAATGTCTGCCAATAAAGACGATAAACCTCCTTTGTACAGAAGTCTCATCTACATTCAGGGACTCTCTCATATAATTAAACGGGTTTTCCGCAAGTTCGATCGCATTATCATTGCTGATAAGCACCATCATGTCATAAAAGACTGTTTTTCAAACTTAAAGAATAAAACTTCAAATTTATTAACCCCTAATGTCGTTTATCAGATAAACTGTAGTAGTTGCACATCTACGTACATTGGTCAAATTTCTCAAAGGTTGAAATCTAGAATTACTCAACATAGAAGCGACTCTGGTCTTAAACCCAAAGCCTGCGCCCTAGCTGGACATGTCAACAACACTGGTTATTGTATGGATTTTGAAAATGCAAAAAATATTACCACTGAATCCAATTTGAATCATCGTACTTGCATCGAAATATGCCACATTTTTGGTATTAATAACACCTTAAATTCAAACACAAACATTGGCCATCTGAGTGTCTCCTACCACCTTCTGATAGCCATGTCTCTAACAGTTTCTCTTTAGAATTTCTCCAACCCGGATAAACTTTGTAGGTAGATACTTACAACCTATCATATTTTCCTTTTCCCCATATAATTCTCTTTAGATTTACATTTTCATTGCATCTTCCCATTTTAATACTTATTTCAAGATTGTTTTACCTCCGGAAAACTTAGCTTTTTGTTAGTCCCTCGGTAGACTATTTATATCATATATAATTTATAAAAACCCCTTTCTGTAGCCATAGGAATTGGGTATAATTTTACATGGTTGATACTGTCAATTTTCAGGTTTTTAAATTTTTAAGATTTTCTATACAATTTGTTATGTTATCTCGACCTCGTTTGTTTTACCTAAATTTTACTAAATACAACCCTGTGCCTGGAGCTTATAATCAAATTTATCTGGGCAAACTTAAAATGCTCGCGTTGTATGGAATTTCCCAGCAAGCACTTTCTGCAGTGCACGAATTTCTTATTTGTTTCGACATCCGGGCGTCAGCGCCTAAAAATTCTTGGAATATATGCGTGTTACCTTGTAAAATATTAGGCAGGGAAATAAATTTCGAGCAAGCTCTTTGTCTTAAGCAATAACGAAACTAGGCCTTAAAGCCCAATGTTTTCTTTCAATAACTTAGCGCCTAAAGTTCTTAAGAATTGTCCTTGCAACTTGTGGGTTTCTTGGTATTCTTAGCGGTCAAGACATTTAAGCCTTCTGGAATTTCTTTGCGTGGTAGCTTTCGTTTATTTTGGAACTTTCCTATACGCCTCACTGTTTAAGCGGGGTTTCCCCGAATTTTAGCCAAATTTTGCCGACTCAGTCATTGCACCTACGCATTTGCCCCAAGCTTTGACGAAGGGAAGAAAGTTTTGATAAGCCTTTTGGTCACCGTGTGTATGGAATTATTAATTTCAGAACCTAAACCTTCCTTCCGTTGGACTGTTCTCAATCCCTGTGCATTTAGAATTTTAATTGGTAGCTAGTGATCGAGGACAACAGACGTGCCTGTTTTTGCTGCTCCCGGGCCGCCTTGTTCGCGGTCCGGGGAGCTTTTCGTGAACACAGTATAGTTTCGTTTTCAATTTAAGTTGAGTGCTTTCGTTAAAATTGTTGGTTTTGACGGGATTCGGCTCAAGTCCTGATAACAGCTAGTTGGTCGCAACTGAAAGTATTCGGTAGCGCGGATTAGGGTCGATGTTGTATTAGCCGGCTCAAATTATAGGCGAGGCACCTTTTGTCGACTTTTGCCCTCCCGTGAGGGGTGGAAAAGCAGGTTGCATCCATTGCACATTTAGTCAAGGTGTCCTCATAAGCCTACAGTGGTTCTCGTATTAGTGGGAAAAGTTTTTGCATTCTTGCAAATCCTGTGAAGTCGTGCTTAATTGAAGCAACTTGTCCGCCGCTGTCTGCCGCTTTTATTCGTGGGGTACAATCACCCTTTTTGGCGTCCCGTTGCCGAACGAGTTCTGCACAACCCTTACGCTGGGAACGCGTGCATTCCGCCTCAGCGGTCACTAGGAGCTCTACCCCAAGCAATCACCAGGCCGGCCCGGTCATCCCCAGACAACCATGATTGGGCTACCCAAGGTAAATATCCAACTTATTATTAGATTGCGCAATTAAGTGCTTCGCGGAAGTGCCGTATCTGTTTTTGGTGTGCGCCGATTCCCTTCGTTAACGGGGCCGTGTAAAGCAACTATGGGAACAGTTTTCAATCTTTTTCTTTTCGTTTTTCATGTGAAATTTTTGTGGTATTGTTTAGCAATTAAGATAACTTTTGCAGGGATCCCCTACAATTTTCAGCTAGGGTGTACCGCTTGTATATTTAACTTGAAACTCATTGTGTGTTTGATTCATTAAATACAAATTTTGTTAAAGCCAGCCTATTTCTTAGTAGCATTTTAGAAACCTTTGGGGTCTTCCACCCGTAATTGGCCAACGCCGCTTGTACTGAAGTGTAAAGCCTAAACATGGTTTTTTTTATTGATCAAGCCCTAAGAATACCGGCTTGAATTAAGCTTATCTTTCAGTAGAGCGGCCTCGCAGGTGAGTTATTTTGAAGGCCGCTCTGTGTGCTTGGGCAGACCTGGTGGAGCTTGGTGAGCGACGGTGAAGAGGCGGCTCGCAATGAACCCAGTGCGTTTCTGGCATAGCGACCGTGAACTTTCTTGCGTTAGTCACGGAAGCAATTCCCTTAAAAGCAAGTGGCGCTTTGGGTAATACGATTTTGAGTAGTTATAGGGTAAGTGCCGTCGGTTTTTAACTGAGCTTTCGAACTACCCCTTCGCAACTCAGCTAAGCCGAGGGTAACAGGAACGCCTCCGCCTGTTCCGACACCTTTTAAGATCTGTGTTATCGTAAAAACCGGCGAACCCTTTACTCTTTTTCCCCGATTTAATAGCTAGTGCAGTCAATGTCAATTAAAGTAAATTATCATCTAACAAATTCTTTTCTATTTAAATTTAAATATATATTTTCCTTGATTTATCTACGCCTAAATATTAATTTAAGACGGTTTCTCCTTGAATACTTTGTTGATATTCTCAACCTACCATTTCCTACCTAAAATTTTCTTCCCCTTTTTGCCATATAATTCCATTTATACATATTTAATAAATTAAATCTAATCGGTTTCTAAACTCTGCCATAATTAATTCAGGTTTCCATTCCTCTGAATAAACCTACAATTCTAGAGGGTTCCCGTAGATCAACTTACGGTAGCTCATAATCTTTTCGAACCCTTAGACATACCCCTGACTTTAATTTTTGACTAGTCTCTTAATAGATTTGCAATGTAGAAGCTAATTGGCCATTTCCATTTTGAACGAACCTCGTATGCGATGGACGCCGTGCGCAAGGCGTATGCGCATCTTAACAGTTTCACACACATGTTGCTTTCTATCTGACATTTTGCAATTATTTCTAATAAACCAGGAATTTATCAAATTGACGGCCATGTTGGGCAAAAACTAATAAATACTATTGTTAATTAAATTTTAAACGTGTTAGTGAACTTTTAATTTGTAACCTGATGGTGTACAGGATCGATTATATTCATATTATGTGTAGTTTATTCTATACTGTAAATTGCTTTCTGCTGATCAATTTGTTCATAATTATATATCGTCACGTTTTCAAGCACATGTACTTGGTTTTCACAAGTTGTTAGGTAAGACCTCACTTATAATTATTTATTTATTTCGCACTCAGCCAACAGCCGTTAGGCGAATTATAGGCGTCGCTGTGCGTGTTATGGGGACTTCCAACCCCACTAACGACTGCCATGATGTTGTTATGACCGCCGGGACCAACTTTTTTCCGTGATAGCCGTACTACGAGGCGCCGAGAGATGCAGCCGTGGAACTCCCATCCAAGTTCTGACCAGAGAGAGCGTTGCTTAACTCTGCTGATCGAACGTGGACGCTTGTTCAAGCTACACCACCCAGGGCCTTATTATAACAACAGTGCTTATTTGTAATTCATCTATAGGTCTTCGAAAAAAAATTAAAATAAAAATCGAAACGTCAGGCCATTACATACAAGTGCTTTTATTTCAATCTAACCATTAAAGCTTGGTAATTGTGCAGAGTACTGAAATCGGAGTTCTTCCAACCCCTTTCCAGTCAAGAAAATTTTCCTGTGTGTATATATATAATTAAGTCCAACGGTCGTTTAGTCTTAACAGTTATCTAATCACTAGCCGACCGACTAATATTTATGGAAGGTAGAAGTACATTTTACACATTGCTTATCTCTAAAACATTGGTTCAATAACATCCATAACATAATAATAGTCTTGTTTATCTGTAATTTCGATATATAAGTTAATGTAAATCCGGCAGATTATTCTCATCACTGAACGTGGAACGTCTACACTTTGTAATTCTTTAATAACGAAATCTTTATAGTGTCTGACTTAATTGGCGGTGCGAACAGGATACTCAAACAGCTCTACTGTAGTATTGGTGCTTGTTAAATCTTTATTGAGTATCTCGAAACCATTTTTACATCCGAAGAAGTTTTGGTGCAAGATTCATTGGGCAAACTGCTGAGGGACTTCAACTTCCAACGGCCTTTACATTTGTACAACGCTTAGAATCTACATCAGCATCTATCATGATCAACCCACGTCTTCGAGAAGATATTAACTACTGCTGGACTTCACTTCACACCTGGACACGCTAGGCATCTACAGAATGTTATTAGCAACCTTATTTTTGTAACTAATTTTAATCTATCCTATTTTTGTACAATATATACTTACTACATTTTATGAGTTCTTTTCGTGAAAGATCGCCTTTCTGAAAATACTCAAATCCTTCTAATCAAACCAATTCATTTACAATGGCTACTTACACAGAAATCGATTTTGCTAAGGAAATGATTCCTCAATACGATGGAGGTAGTCAAAACTTATCATATTCCATTCAACAGTGTGAGAAATTTATTACGACGTATAAAAATACAACCTCCGGTCAAGAACATTGTACTTTAAACGTATCCCTTTTTAAATTTGTTGCTCCAAATTAACTGGTACTGCTAGGGTCACACTAGTAATTTCTGATTGTAATACTTGGGATAAAGTTAAAATTGCTCTCTTGAATCGTTTCGGAGATCCGATAAACGAACATGTTTTAGAAAATGATCTGGTAACTTGTTTTCCAGAAACTCATGAATCATACGATCAGTATTACGAGAAAATTAAAAGTAAACTTCAATATTTATTAGAACATGTATCGACCCATGAAACTGATAATAATCTTGAAACCTACAAAACAGCTCTTCATACCGAAAAGGCATTGAATACATTCAAAGCAGGTTGATTGCAACCATATCGATGATTCATTTCATATAAAGCTGTTAAAACAGTGGAGGATTGTTTACCACAATTTCGAGATTACTACAATTATAAACAGCAGGTGGCTTTTTAAATTTTATTAGGCAAAAGACACCCGCAAAACCAACTCATACAAATAATATGCAAAATAAAAATCCTAATGCAAAATTCTTTCCACCACAAGTTAGGGTTAATAATCAAAATAATCCCGCATTAGGATTTTATAATAATCAAAATAATTCCGCATTAGGATTTCATAATAATTCAAATAACAACTCAAACCGCTTTCCTGGAAATCCTATTAATATTCAAAGTGGGCCTTTTTCACAGTAGCGGCCCACGTAATTTTATTTATGAGAAAATTCATAACATCGAAGACCCAGAAGAACAACAATATTATCCATAGAATGCGATGACGAATATGACGATAATTTTAAAAACATTGAAGACCCTAACGATCAAACCGAAATTTTTTGTATAGCAGCCGCGGAACAACAACCGTCGATATAAATTTTGCCATGAACAAGTCAAAATTACCCTTTATCACTATACCTAGCTTAAATTTAAGAATTCTAATAGATAGCGGTGCTTCTAATTCTAATTACTTTCGAGATTATTTTTTCAACAACCGTATTCAATAAAAAGTTTTAATCAAACAATGGCAGATAATAAAAAATGTATCATATTCTATTTTAGAAGAATTCCGCATAAATAATGTTGTTAATTTTCACATCATTAAGTGGCACGATAGGTTTGACGCATTACTAGGAAGCGAAGATTTTAGGAAGTTAGGCGCAAAAATAGATTATAACGACCAAACATTAGAAATAGGTAATTGTAAAATATCATCCTTTATGGAATTACACACAAATTTTCGAAACCTTTAAGCAAACTGTTAAAATCAAATAAAAGTTTCAGTAAACATTGAAGAAAGTCCAGTTATAATTCCAGAAACCAAATTTGATAAATACGTTATTCCAGAATCAATCGCTTTTTCCAAAAACGGTTCTTGCAGGATACCTTTTAAATATGATTCAAATACTGAAATAAATTTTCATTGCCCTCTAGAAGTGGAACCAGTCAATAATGTTCAAATAATAAACCCAGCTATGTCATATGCAGATTTATAGACATTCCAAACATTATACGCACACATCTTAATTTAGAGGAGAGTTCAGAAATTATATGTGTAAAACATATAAAAATATTTTTTATAAAGAAAACAATGACTTAACTTTTACCAATGCTGTTAACCATATAATCAGAACCACAGATAACGAGCCATTTTCTGCAAATCATTTAGATATCCACATCAACTGAAAACCGAAATTCAAAACCAAATCAAAAAACTACTTGACAACAAAATTATTAGGCCTAACATTTCTCCATAGCTAGTCAGTTTGGATAGTTCCAAAGAAACTGGATGTAAGTGGCAAGCGGAAATGACGACTTATGGATTACAGGAAGCTAAATGAGGAAACAATAGAAGACAAGTATCCCCTCCCCAGAATTGATGAGATATTAGATAACTTAAGCAAATGCATGTACTTCTCAACGTTAGATCTCGCCCAAGGATTTCATAAAATTGAAATGGATTCAGAATCTATTAAAAAACAGCCTTTACAGTGAACAATGGCCATTTTGAATTCGTTAGAATGCCATTTCGTCTTCGTAACGCACCCATGTTTTACGTGACTATTTGCAAACTTTGTTTTGTTTATATGGACGACGTAGTTATTTTGTCCAAATATTTACATGATCACATAATACATCTTAAATTAACATTCGAAAACTATAAGGAATATAACCTAAAGGTACAACTCAACAAGTCTGAATTTTTATATAAAGAAGTTGCTTTCTTAGGCCATGTAATTGCCCCAGAAAGCACAACATCAAACCCATCAAAATTAAAATGCGTACAGGAATACCCCCTTCCTAAATCTACTAAAGAAATTAGAGCCTTCTAAGGACTACTCAGGTTTTATAGGAGCTTTATTCAAAATTTTTCGAAAATAGTTCAACCCTTCACTAAATATTTAAAAAAGAATTCAAAGATTGATACATGTGACTCAACTTATTTGCAAGCTTTTCAGCAATGCAAAGAATTATTACTAAATGCCCCTATACTAACATATTCGGATTTTCAAAAAACCTTTTGTGTCACAACTGATGCATCAAACGAAGCCGCAGTAGTTGTACTATCTCAAAATAATAAACCAACTTTATTTTATTCTAGAACGTTGAACAGTGCCGAAAAAATGTATTCTAACATAGAACGAGAATTGCTAAGTATTGTAGAATGCACCAAGCATTTTCGACCTTTATTCTGTGGGCAGCAATTTATTATTGAAACAGATGATAAACCCCTAGTTTGGTTATTTCCCCTTAAGGATCCTAACTCCAGATTAGTTAAATGGTGTTTACATCTCGAAGAATTCGATTATACAGTTGTGTATAAAAAGGGAGAGGAAAATTTTGTTGCCGACGTTTTATCTCGGGTGGAATTCAATATTAATGAAACGATAGATAATAGCACGGACCTAGATCTTTTATCAATACTCCCAAATGTTGACAAAGACTTAGAACTGCCATTAGATCAACTTCACGAAATGTTCAGTACTAAAGAAAACCAACAATATAATGAATCAAGAAATAATACACAGCATACTTCATTAGAATATCCCATTTTTACTATGCCTATATCTGACAAACCGGTAAATCAGTTCATGTATCGCATAATTTTAAAACTAGGAGATGAAAATAATGTGGATTATAGGAATCCTTTTTCGAAACATAGTTATAACGTAACTATCCGAAGAGGATATGATTTAGAAAATCTTAATAATTTATTTAAAAAAATTATAGATCCCAATAAAGTGTATGGAATTTATTTTAAAGATAACGAACTTGAATAAAAATTTCTATCAGTCACACAGAATTTGTTTAATAATAAGGTAAATTTTATTAAATCTAACATATCAATATGATGTGATCGACAAGTATCATTCCATTACGGTATTACAGAAACTTACTACCACTGGCAACTTAAATACTACTGGTCTGATAAGAAAACAAAAATTAATAAAGTAATCAATGAATGTGAGACTTGTATCATTAATAAGTACGAGCGAAACCCCTACAAAATTCCATTTTTGGACCTTTCTTAGCAACACGACCTTTTGACATGGTCCACATTTAGTTTCGAAGGAAATAAGTTCTTAATAATCATTGACTTATTTTCGCGATATGCACAAGCTTACATTATAAATGATACAACAAGAATTACAATTTTGAATAAATTAAGACACTTCTTTTCCCATCATAATTATCTCAAGAAAATTGTTTGTGATGAAGATAAAGAATTTAAAAATAGAGTTTTCCAAGAATATTATCAACTGTTCAAAATTAAAATACATTTAACACAAATAACAATAGTAATTCAAACTTTCCCATAGAAAGACTACATTCAATCATTATAGAAAAATTAAGAATCCAGAAAACCCAAAATCAAAATGAATCACCTCCAAATTTAATGATATTTGCAATTTTAATATACAACCAATCGATTCATTCGGCCACAGGCTACACTCCTTTTACTCTACTTTATGGTCGATATGAAAATATTAACGTTCATGAGACTGACTTAGATAAAACGATATACGAAGTTTACAATGAAAAAAAAAATTATTACTGCCATTTTACGAGGAATTTTGTTAAAAACAGCTGGGAAATGGTACCAATAGCCTAAAAATTCAGACTAAAAATAAAATTGCTAATTTAGACATTAAGGAACCGGTTGTATATTTTACCCGTCAAGGAATCAGAAAAACTGATCTATATTACGATAAAATTAGTATAACGGCCATTGACAACAACAAAATTTCAGACCCAGAGTCAGGGCTTTCGAACCGAGCAAATTGAAACAAATGGATACTTTCCTGAAAACCTAGGTTCAGCAGAAATGTTTGATGATTATCATACATTTTATTGATAATTTTCTAATGAGGGTGAAATTGACGTTCTTGGAATGGAATTTTTTAAGTTACATACTTGGTAATGACAATGTTGATTAATGCTTAACGCTAATGGGATTTTTTCGTTTATAACCTAAATAGAAGCCGAGTAGCGCAGATGGGTAAGCGGTTGCCTTGCATTAAGCAAGTCCTCGGTTCGAATCCCGCGAGGGCCGGAATTTTCCGAGCCTTGCGGTTTGAACCGGGCTCGGTGAGACCATTCACAGTTGGGCACCAACTTAACTGTGCTCTACTCAGAACCATAGACCCAAGAGCTAGAGTAACAAGGTCAACATAACAGACACACACCTCACACAATGGTTGCTGTGCAAACACAAAAGGCGCGATCCAACTTTGTATCCCGAATCCGGGGCAAGTTGAGCATTGTACCGCCCGATACAAGCACATAAAGCACCAGCATCTACACCGCAAGGTAAAACGAGGTTATCGATTATACATACATGCATAAAACAAATTTGCAATTTGCCTGGTTCCTCGCAACCATTCTTCATAACCATGTAGATGGACATGGAGGTGATCAAATCTAACAAAGGTGGTAAAAAGTTATGTGTTGACGGTTATATGTATGTAGTACATAAACAGTGTAGAAACAGTGTTAGATGGCGGTGTGCTAAATATAGTTCGCTCAAGGTGAGTAACGTATTAAGTGCTGTTATTAATTTTACTTTCCGTTACTACGAAGTAGTAAGGAAGTTATTGTGATCGAAAAAAAAATTTCTAAAATTTTGAGGTCCCCTGAACGCAAAAAAGTGGTTTTTGGCGAAAAAAATTTGGTGTCTGTGTGTCTGTTAGTCTGTGGCAAAAATTTGGTAGCGCGATAGCGTCTAAACGGCTGAACGGATCGCGACCAAATTTGCAGCAAAAATTGTTTCCACCAAAACATAATTCCGAGCAACTTTTATTTAAATCATTATTTGATTAGACCTTATTTAAACGCGGCAAATTAAAATCTTTTACTTTCCGCTACAACCTAACCTAAAATTTACGACGATTCATCTGTAGCGAAAAGTCGTGTGCTGCCGGCAGTTTAGAACACAAACTAAAAATGGAAATTTTGAAAGTAGTTAGATATAAAAAAGCGATTATAGAGAATATAAATAAATAAGTATCGTCTCATCGAAATTCGTTTATTTATATGATCTCATTTACATTTGTGCGTTTTTCTGGGTGTAGATACTAACTTCTTTACGAAAATTATCAATGTTAAGAATTTCACTAAATCAGTATCACCTGGTGATAAAAAATATATCCACCTATTTAAATCCACGATGTACACCACAAGTACTTGGTTTTACGTTTCTATATAAGACATTTTTCATTAAACTTACTTCCACCAATAAATAGGCTCCAATAATTTGATTACAAGTCATTTTAATCCTACTTTCTGGAAGTAGAGTCGTGCACATTTCTGTGCAATAAAATTAAGTACACAAACATTTTTATAGTTTAAAGCGGACATGATGAGTTTCCTAGTTACAAAAATATTTAAATTTGTCAATTTCCTTAATGTACAAATGTGGCGTCATTTAGACAACAGTAAAAAAATTCTAATTATAACTAAAATAGAAGATGGTTTCTTCTATAAGACAAATTGCTCGGTTGATGAATATCGGAGAAGACATCATCTTCAGAGTTAGGAAACGCTGGGAGCAGGAAAGAAGTGTTAGAAGAAAAGCAGGATCTGCACGTCCCAGAGCTTACGGTAATGATGAGGATGCAGCTCTTATAGAATATTTAAGGCAAAACCCTTTTGAGTCTGCAAGAGCCGCTAAGGATGTAATAGATTTTCCTGGCTCTCTGTCAACAGTGTGTAGGAGAGTTAAATCGTCAGATTTGCAAAATAGAGTAGCAGCTAAGAAACCAATACTAACGGAAGAAAATAAACAGGCCCGTGTAATATTTGCATTAAATTACGTTTACAAAAATCTAATATTTTGGAAACGGGTTATTTACAGATGAAAAAGTATTCAAATCCACCAACGACGGTCACATTCGTGTTTATAGACCGCAAAATTCAAGGGTCCAGGAAAGATGCGTGAGCGCAGTCTGAAAATCTGGGAGATTCAGTATCAATGTGTGGGTGTGGATTAGCTATAACGGAATGGGAGTTTCTTGAAAAGTTGATGGACGATTTAATGCAGACAATTACTTACGAATTTTAGAAAATGTTATGATGCTTTCGGTGGAACATTTATACCCCAACAACAGTTTCATCTTCCAGCAAGACAATTGCCCGGTCCATACTGCTAATATCGTCAGAAACTGGTTTCAAAATAACAATATTGAAATGTTACCATGGGTTGAAAATAGTCCAGACATCAACCCAATTGAAAATTTATGGGGCAGAATGATAAACATTTTTTATAAAAGAAATTTCCACCTTCAGAACTCAGAATTAGGCAGTACTAAATACCTGGGAAGAACTGGCGGGCGTTCAAAATTATCCAAGGCAATTAATGTCCCGTTATTAGAAGAAAAATAGTACTTATCGCGGTGGAAAGTGTTTCATTCCTGTCGAGAGATTAAGAAGTTAACCGAGACGCGTAGCGTCGAGGTCAACTTTATCTCGAGATAGGAACGAAACTTTTCACCGTGGTATGTATACTATTTTATTTGCAACCAGTTTATTCTAAACCATAATTGGAAAAATTATTATATTATGATACGACAGGTTGTGACGCGCATGAATGAATGAACGAGATTCCCAGTATCCCTACCTACACAGCGGTCGGGAATGGATTCATTTCCAACCGCTGCGACGGCAATCACTTTTCCGACCGGTTGGAAAGTTACAAGTTGGAATAGCTCATTTTCCAACTTTTTAAAAGTCAGTAATGATCTTATTACATATATGGTTGCGAATAAAAGATGTTTTCGGCTTTGCTGTATTTATTATTAGCGTTTTTTTTTTTCAAGGTCTTAGTTTTGGTCTTTTAATAAAAGTGTTATTTTCAAGTTATGGTGTTTTATCATTTATTGAAACTGCTGCTAGACAATTAAAATAGACCTGAATTATACAACTAGAATATTGTGAAAAATAGTCATGAAACTTGTGCTTAATTTTATTGCACAGAAGTGTACACAGTATATTTAAATTAATTACTACATTATTGTTCAAATTTCTGTTCAATATAAGTAACAGATTAGTCGACATAGTCAAGATAAAATTTGTTTCTTTTTGTTGGTACTCTCCAAAATGCTCCTTTAGAGGACTGCATCATGTAAATGTAACTTATTAACAACTTCGAGGACTGAATGTATGTACAAGAAACTTACAGAACAAAATCATTTGGAATTTGAGAGCTTCAGCAATTTTTTTTGTATGGAACAGTACCTAAAGTTTTAGTTACGAAGGCAAATATGTAATTCCTCATAGGAATAAGTTCAACCTCCTGGAAGGAAGCATTTCCGGATTTTCAAGTGTAACACGCTTATATAATAATAATAATAATAATAATAGCTTTATTTCCACAAAAGTATACAAGTATAACTTAATAATAAAAAAAGAGGAAACAAAACCAGATTTTGTGGGAATCTTAAGGTGAAGTCCCAGTATAGGAGTTGAACTCCGTACTGATCAATACTTAACCCTACCTAACAAGAGTTTAAAACCATACAAAACCTAATGCCTAAGCCTAAACTAACCTAAATTATGTGTCGGCAGTAACCAAAAGTGAACTATAATACAATGCAATAAACAAATAGCAGAGCTTGCAACCGGATACACGTACAAACAAAAAAAAAAGGAAATGGTTACTTAATTAACTGTTCAGCGAATATGTGATTGAAAGTGTGTTTTTTAAAACTATGATTTGACAGGCTTTTGAGGGAGGAAGGGATAGAATTATAGATCTTGCCGATAGTGTACGAAAAGGACCGTTCAAAAAGAGCAGTACTATGCCGTGGAACGGTAATGAGCCCGCGATGTCTTAAATTAATGTTAAGTATATCTGTACGAAAACGATTTTTTTTATGTAAATAGATTGGTTTCTTCGATAATATTATTTTTTGAAATAAGCAAGCCGACTGAAATCTATATCGGTTATTAATATTTAGCCACCGTACTTCAGCGAGTTTGTGTGATATGTGCTGAAACCTACGAATACCAAAAATGAATCTAAGACAAGAATTCTGAAGTGTTTGTAAACGTTTTTTATCGGTAGAATCTATACTAGCACCATATATTGGAAGGCAATAGTTTAACTGCGATAAAATTATAGCATTACAGAGTATGGTTTTAATTTCCTTTGACAAATAACGCCTGTGTGGATATAAGAGCTTAAGTCCCATATAGCCTTTTTTGATACAAGCCGTAACGTGATCTTTATAACGAAAAGAATTGTCAATTACTAAACCGAGATCTTTAGCTTTATCAACAACAGGCAGTGCCTCTCCATTAATATGTAATTGAATAAGCTCCTTGGCTCTAAGGCAATCAAATTTTCTGCCAAAAAGTAAAACAAATGATTTTTTAGGATTTAAAAACAGAGAATGTTGTAGTGCAATATTATATAACGATGCCAGTTCTTCATTTACAATCACCACTGCATCATTAATTTGATTAGGTGGACAAGAATAGATAAGCTGGGTATCGTCAGCATACATATGTAGAGTGCAACGATTAGCTGAACTAGCCAGCCTTATTGTATAAATAATGAATAGCAAATGACCTAGAATTGATCCTTGTGGTACACCTTTGTCGATACTAACTCTTTCAGATAAAGTTGCCCCTAACTTTACTCTTTGAAACCTGTTTGTTAAAAGTTTGTAGCAAAGCTATCGCAGTCTGACTTAGCCCAATGTATTTAAATAAAGAAAATAAGATATGGTGGTTAATTGTGTCGAAAGCCTTAGAGAGGTCTAAAAGTACTAATATCGATAAATTAGCTGCATCAATAGATCCAAGAAGATTATCAGTAACATCTAGTAGCGTAGTTGTGCAACTGTAACCTGGCCGGAAACCAGACTGAAATTCGGAGAGGATGTTACAGCTCTCCAAGTAATTACGTAGTTGTAAATCAATTATCTTCTCCAAGACTTTCGACATAGTAGGAAGTAAACTAATAGGGCGGAGATCTTTATGTTCCTGTGGAGACGAGCACTTGGCCAAGGGAATAATGACAGCATCTTTCCATGCTTGAGGAAAAACACCCGTTAATAAGCATGTATTGATGATATGGGTTATATAATTTAAAATGTAAGGACAGCATAGCTTTAACATGAATATGTCGATCTGATCAGAGCCGCGTGATTTAGTACGAATTTTATTTAACAAAGAATAGATTAAATTGTTATCGACCAGCTTGAACTCAAATAAATCAGGGAATTCATGAGTGGTGTTGTTAGTATAGAAATTTATAAGCTCAGAGATATCTATGTTTGAAGTAGGAATGCTGTTGACAAAGTAGTTATTAATCTCTTCTGCATTTAGTAAGTGACGGGGTATGTCCACAGTCTTTTTATTTTGAATTTGCAAGGACTTAAGCTCCTTCCACATACCACTGGTGTCAGATCCACGGAGTGTACTGAAGTAAGCTTGCTTTTCATTGCGTAGGCACTGAGTTGTGAAGTTACGCAACTGCTTGTAATAATCAAAATGAGCAGGAAGATTAGTCTTTCTGTACCTAGTCTTTGTTTTATCCCTTAAACGCATTAGACGCTTCATATTATCGGTCACCCAAGGAGTTCGCGGTTTTGATGCTTTTCTGGTTACAAACGGCGCATGCTTGTGAAAAAGGGTCACGATGTAATTATTAAATATCGAGACCTTTTCATCAATGTTATCCACGTAATAGATACTATCAAGGGGCAGCGAGGTAAGGTCTTGATAGAACTGGTTATCATCAAAATATTTATAATCTCTATATGTGAGGAATTTAGGTGGAACAGCTGACTTGGCAACAGAAAGGACACAACTTACTAACTCGTGATCAGAGAAGCATACTGGTATTACTTTTGTGCTGACTATTATTGAGGGGTCTGAGACTAAAACAAGATCGATCAAAGAAACGCTATGGGCAGTAATTCTCGTTGGCTCAGAAATAATTTTCTGGAAGGAAGTGGCCTCTAACATAGCGTTAAGGTAAATACAAGACGGACTGTCAGGTTTCAGCATATGCACATTAAAATCGCCTAAGCACACAATTTTATCGGACAGTATTATGCAATTGCTTAAAGACACCTCGAGCTCATCTATAAAAAACTTATAGTTATCTTTTGGTGGTTTATATACTACACCAAAAATGTAAACACACGACCTAATTTTTACCGAAACCCATAACTGTTCAATTGTATTTGATTGTACAATACTAGAAAATTGATAAACATCTCGTAAGTATAGTCCTACCCCACCACCTCTGCCTGCACGGTCTGCTCTAATAAGATTATAGCCTTCAATACGCACATGATCGTTATTAATATTAGAAGTGAGCCACGTTTCAGTGACTGCAATAACGTCATAATTACTATCCACCACTGCACTTTTAAAACTGTTGAAATCGCTTAAAATAGATTGTGCATTAACATGCGCTACATTAAAATTATGAATCATAGTGGAAGAGGAAATATGATATAACTACTAAATACTAAAAATCTTAAATATGCATTACACAAAGACAAAAAATTCGCTGAACAGGTTCAAAAATAAACAAATCAAATTATTACTTAAAAGATAAGCAACGACAAAATATTAGCAATGGCCCGTGCGGGTGTTGATGCAATGTGATTTCTGCCCAGTGCTCTGAATGTCAACGTGAAGAAATTCAAGCAAGCGCGGGTAAACGGCGGGAGTAACTATGACTCTCCCCAGCAGCGCCTTCAAATCACGAGAGCCTTCCTGATTCCCAGGATCTACCACCATCTCGTCCTCGGAAGCACCACGGCAGGAAGGCTGAAGACGATCGACAGGCAAGTCAGGCGTTCTGTCAGAGCCTGGCTTTGACTCCCGCACGACACAGCAGAGGGCTACTTCCACGCCAGCATCAGGGACGGCGCCCTCGGGATTCCTGCATTGTCGACCCTCATCCCTTGCCTCACCATTGCGCTGCTTGGCCGACTACAACAGTCCACTTCAGGGGCAGCCCGAGCTGCTTCTTCGTCACAGAGGATCTTACGCAAGATCCGAGGGGCGGAGAAAATAGCCACCAAGCTCGGGCTACCAAGAGTCCCCCAGGCCAAGGACCGTCAGAAGCATTGGGCGAAGATACTGCACCAATCCGTGGACGGGAGAGAGCTGCAAGAGTCTTCGAGCAGTCATCTCTCCAGCAACTGGGTCCAACGAGGTTCCTCGGCAATACCAGAAAGGGACTACGTGCAGTATCATCATGTCCGAGTAAACTGCCTCCCGTCAAGAGTGCGTGTCTCCAGGGGCCGGCACCAGACCGTCGCGCAGCTACTTTGCCGGGCCGGGTGTCGCGCAACGGAGACGGCAGCACACGTCATCCAGTGCTGCCACCGAACGCACGTAGGCAGGGTGAAGAGGCACGACGCCCTGTGCAACACCTTAACTGACGGTCTGCGCCAGAAGGGATGGGAGGTGCAGCAGGAACCCCAGCTTCGAACTTCACGAGGACTCCGGAAGCCCGATCTCATTGCCAAGAAGGGAGTGCACGGAGTGATCATCGACGCTCAGGTCGTCTCAGGCACGACCCCTCTCCGCGAGCATCATCGACAGAAGAGGGCATACTATGCCGAAGACCCGGAAGTTGTTGAAGGTGTGGCAGACCGACTTCAGCTCCCGGTGGAGGACATCGAGACGACCACGTGCACCACCTCTTGGCGCGGAATCTGGTGCGACCAGTCGCACCAACACCTATCTGCAACTGGGCTCTCCGACGCGTTCCTGGGGCTGGACTGACGACGAGGGTACTCCAGGGATCCCACACCAACTGGACCCGGTTTAACCAGATGACGACGCGGATCCCCAACCGTCGTCAGAGGGCACCACGAGAGAGAATCGGCTGAGCGGGGGACTTCATCTGCGGTTAGGGAGGTGTCGCTAGCCTCCCGCTGTGATTGCGTCTCTGTGTTTATATATATATATATATATATATTTGTCCATTGTAAACAATGGGGACATTTAAGATGGCGAAAAATGGCGCGAAAATAAGGCCACTTTTTATATTATTTTATGACATCTGCATTAAAAAAACCTTGTTTGACATTTAATAATTTTGCAAAAATTTGCAGTAGAATTTGAATTATATAGTTATAGGCATTTTGAAGACCTTAATATATAAATTGGTTTGGGTCCAAGCTAAGATTTGCTCATTACTGTTTTAGAGTCAAATTCGTAGAAGTTAGACAAATTTTAAAGCAGTTAACAGCTTAAAATGATGATCAAAAGGGTTTGAAATCACTATTGCTTTAAATTGAAGGCTATATTTTGATTATTTCTATTTAATTTTTAAAATTTATTACTAAAATTCTGAAACATAAGCAAATACATCATTTTATGCATACTACGTTCTTCCAATTTGTAATCAAGTTGATTTTATATTTAGAGAGATATAACTAAATTTTTTTAAACAGAGACCAACCTTAAGCTTGGTCTTATGTCTACGAATAATTCGACCCTTTAGTGTTTGTTGCTGATAATAATATAATATATATGCAACAAAATCAAAAACTGAGTTAATAGCTTATTTGAATCTTCCAATGAACACTTTGGGTTCAAGTGAAATTTTTTAAGAATCACTTTTTTGTATAATACTAGGTCTACATACAACCATTCAAATTTTGATTTTACATACCCAAGGATATTCTTAAATTAAGGCGTTTATATTTTATTAACACCAGCAATTTGATTGTTTAGAATAGAAATGTCCAGCTTGTTAGATTTATCTCCTATTTTAAAATGATGGAAAACTTAACTTACAAGCATAATTCAAATATCTATCTCAGGTGTTATTTGTGTTGCATACTATCGGTTACCAGTTACATAAGGAATTTGGCCTCAAGATATTAGCACAGAAGAATATGCTTTTTGATATTATATAATAATGTATTAAGACTTACACTGGGTTACAAAGACGTTCATCAAATTTTATGATTAATTAATAATGTAACTAAAAATCATGTAATTTTCATCTTTTATGGTAACCCTTTCTTTTGCCGCTGGATTTCAGTAACTCGCAATAATTTCTTCCTTATTGTTGGGAGACTGCTTGATGAAATGTTTGCTGTAGCTTAAGCTTGAAAATATCACCTATCTGATGCCACATTTGAATGTCCTTTAGCTTCAATTTTGTCTTTAATAATGTCACTGTAGCCTCTCAAGACCTTCAGTTCTACTTTTTAGGCTTTATTTTTGTAGCTTTAATTTTGTTTTTAATTATGAACTTAAATTATTGTGTTTTGCACTGTACCTAGCAAGTTTGTTGTAAAATAAGATTTTTACAAATAAATTGTTTGCCATTCTTCAAGCATTTTTATATCTATTCTCGTACCAAAACGCTACCTTGAAGTGAATTTATTTTTCTTCCTTACAGGTAAATGCTCGGTTATACAAACGTACATCAGATTAATGATTTATTAATAAACCGTTAAGAAATTATTGCTATGCTTATAACAATCGTTAACAAATAAAAATGTGATGAGTCGTTAAGACAAAATTACATTCGAGAAGAAAAAACTAAAAACATCTTAAACCTAAATTATATCTTGAATCTTCATTTCTTTTTGTGTCAGTCTAATCTGATGCTGGATGTGACTTCTTAATCTCATGGGAGACCTGGTACCTATCACTTTATGTCTTACGATTGCTTCTTGGCATTCCTCAATGCTGGGATATGTTCCTCGCCGAATATGATGGCCAAAAATTCTTCGAACACAATTTTTTTCTGGTGTGCTCCACCCTCGTTTCACTATAAGAAATAAACACTTATACTTCTACTCTGGCATAATTACATAAAATTTTTGTTTTCATGTGCTCACTTATTGCAAATTAATTTATTTAATAAATTAATAATCAAAAGGTATACACCCAATCACATTTCAAATTTGGTGAGGTATAAACTGCTCGATTTTTTTTATTAATGTGTATTTTTTTAAAACACAAAGTGGCCTGCTTCTTTATTAACATATTAAGTTAAATTGAAGTAAGATTAAGGAAAGTTAAACTCCCGATTATCAACAGAAAGAACCAGAACCCTACGAAGTTTAACCAAACATTTTGAAATACTTTATAAAGACCTACCCACGAAATTTTTCCTCTCCAACTTTCTCTTAAGCTCAATTTTCAAATGGTTCTTCAACACAGTTGGAGTGCGCTTCATCAAAATGCAATTTTCTGCCGTTACAGCTTTGATCTCTTTTAAAGATGGCAACTTGTTGATTGCAAGCATATTTCCAAAGAGTTCAAATAATTCTTTATTTTCTGCGAGAGAAAAATACTGATGGCCTTTTGTTGTGCCTGTAAGTTAATTTTTTATATAAGTATAATACATACGAGTACTTTGAGTTTTGTCAAAAATATTTGTCTATCTGAATACGAAAATAATCATGAGCGCTGGAGCGAGTTACTTTCCAAAAACAGCAGCATCTAGTAATGAAGAATGTCAAGTATTTAAACATTACTCAAAGAACAAGTTGTATTTGGAAGACAATTCAACAAATCAAGCATTTTTTTCAATATTTAGACATTTATCTAACATAAATATTGTCATATACCAGGTGTCCATTCTCAAAGTCGAACATAGGCGATTAACATTGTATTGCATGTTTTTGCCTTTTCCTGCTCGCCAATTCAACTTATAGTTAAGGTAATGGTATCAATGGAAAGATATAATTATTAAGCATCAAATGATACCAATAATAATATTCAAGATGTGATTTTTATGTTAAATACTAATTTAAAAGTTGGGAATTTTTAAATATAAGTTCGATAGCATTTGTCAAAAAAATTGGTAATTAGTTGGCGTAAAGCAGGTATTTGCTGTCAACGTCTGTTACAATTATCTACAGAAAAATGAATTATTTCAATGAAGAACGAGTGAATGCATTAATGTTAATTGCCTATGTTCGACTTTGAGAGTGGACACCCGGTATAATACGAGGGCTTTGAGTTTTGCCAAAAATATTTGTCCTTCTCCATACGAGTTGCTACTGTGACGAAAATAATCACGAGCGCTTGCGCGAGTTATTATTTTCCAAAAACAGCAGCAACGAGTAATGATGAATATTTAAGCAAAACTCTGTCGCTGAAATATTCTGTCAGCTAGGTAGTTCGGGCTAAAATTCATTTTTGAAAAATGATGAGTTGAATTGTTAATTAAAAACAGTCCTTGACAAAATAAAACATACATACTTTTCTGGCTTTTTTTTTGTCCTGCAGGCAAGTTGTAATGTTCTTGAGATTTATCAACGTCTTCAGTATTATAAATGCTGCTTGTACCAGGTCCACCTTCCAGAAGTTGTTCTGCCTCATTATTCTCATGCCTTTCTTTATTGCTATTACCATATGGATGACGTTCGTTTTCAAGATGCATGCATTGTCCTGTTGTCTCACTTAATTCATCTTCACCAATATTTTCACCTCCCTGAGCGATACTTAGCAAGTTAGACATCGTAATAATCTCTCTTTGCAAAACAGTTTGGCGATAATGTTGGCGATGAATTTTATCTGCGTGACCCATAAACTCTTGCAATCCATCCAATTCTGCTTCGCTTAAGTTTAAGTTGACAGAAGTTGTAGCAACATGTTTCCTGAGCTTTGTACTTCTAAGACCTTCAGGTACGTTGGCTTTACATAAACAAGAATATTTACGAAGAAGACTGCAAGCACGCAAGTATTTATAGGTGTTCCCTCTGTCTAATCCTGGAAGACCGAATATATAGGGGTTCTCATCTATAACATTTGCTAATGAACGGAATTCTAATATGCAGTCAACAGCAATTTTCATGCTCTTATGCAGAAGAACTGGTACATCTCGGCCTAATTTTCCTCGAATGCCAAACCTACCATATTCGTTAGCAACACGTTTTCCTTCTTCACTTAAGGCACAAAACAAATCTCTATTAGTCTCTTCGGTAATAGTTTGGTAATTTCTGTAGTCGTCAATGTAAGCTCTTTCAAGTTCTCCAGGGCGTCGTCGATTGAAAATTAAAATGGAAACTAATGTACATCTTGCCAAGTTTAACCAAGTCTGATAATCAAAACCATTATTACGCAATTTTTTTATAACAAGCAGTCCGTTCTTTAACCAAGTATTTAGTCAAGCATTGAATGTCTGAAACATCGGGTAAAACAATTTTTTTTTGACGTCTTCGTAGTCTCATGGTTTCAAACGCTGTTTTATTTACTGCTATTGGTATTTCCGTATTGAGAAGTTTGGAAAAATTATGAACCTCTTTTTGTTTCTCAGTGTCTTCCAACTTTACATATTCTGATAGAAGCAAACTACAGTTATATTTAATTAATGTGCTTAAATTTGTTGCTACGGCCGGTGTTGCATATAATCCTGTTCTCTTGTCGAGTTTAGCAATTTTATTAATGGCTTCAGTCACATAATCGTAGTATTTAACTTGAAAAACAGAAGCAAAATCCGTTATATCACAACACAGTTCCTTTATGGTGATTATAAATCTTGCTAACAATCTTAGTCTAGCTCTGATCATATCGTGGTGATGTTGATCTCTATATTTCTGCACCATCTTATTTCCGTACACAATCAGCAAAAAATCAAACCTGATTATATCAGAAATTTTTCCTACTCTGATAGGCGGTATTACAACATTTTTTAATGTCTCCGAAGCTTTGGGGTGCACTTTCTGTGTTAGTGTCCTGCTTAATACTAAAATATTGCGGTGTCCTTTATTCCCTGGCTCAGGGTTGCATCTTCTGTAATGCTTACGTAACGATAATTTTGAGAAATATCCCTTGCAATGAGGACATGGCTTGTAATGACTGGGGGACAAATTTATTTTTTTTTGACCGTCTTACAACAACTAGATCTTTGGTATCCACTGCATTATATGAAAAATTGCCCTCTCGTCTTAATGTTTCAATTATTTTTAAGCGATCCGAACTCCCTGAAACAAAAGATTTCTCTCATTTACATATCAAAAGTAAAAAATACAGGATGTTTTCAAAGTCGAGGCGTTCTTCTTAAGACGTGATCCTATATGCATTATTCTTACAGCCAGTCTTATAAAGGCTACTAATCTGACGTTAACTTTAATTCGCTGTTAAAATAAACAAAAGCTCATCAAAATTTGTTTACTAATGAGTGAAATGTCATAAGCACTAACGTTTTGATGCGCTTTTGTTTGTTTTAACAGCAAATTAAAGTTAACGTCAGATTGTTATTGGTCGTTATAAGACTGGCTGTTAGAGTTTTAGCCTAAGCCTAACTAACCATACTGTCCATACTAGCATATTCTTTAATCAAATTTCAAGCTTCATTTAACTAAAGTGACATTACAATGTGCACAGTGACATGAGCTACATACGAGGGTCGTTATTTTTTTTCAACCTACGGTGGGACAAGTTTGTATAAAACAATGACTTTATTACTAAAAGTTATGTACACTTACGGTTACTTTTTGACATAATCACGTGGAGATTGAGACATTTGTCGTACCTATGGACAAGCTTTCCAATACCCTCTGCATAAAATGTTGCTGCCAATGAATTAAAATAAGTCTTGACGTTGTCTTGAAGCTTCTCGTTATTTTGGAAGTGCTGCCCTCCTAGTCACTTCTTCAGTTCAGGGAAAACATGGAAGTCACTCGGCGCTAGGTTGGGACTGTATGTCGGGTGATCGAAAATATCCCATATTACTCAAGGAGCCGGAGGGATGCCCGTACAGTGCTGCTCTAACCCACCAGTTCCTTGAGCAATTTCAAGGGGATATTTTCGATCACCATCCCGACCTAGCGCCGAGTGACTTCCATGTTTTCCCTGAAACGAAGAAGTGGCTAGGAGAGCTTCCAAAATAACGAGGAGCTTCCAAACAACGTCAAGACTCATTTTAATTTATTGACGGCAACATTTTATGCAGAAGGTTTTGGAAAGCTTGTCCACAGGTACGACAAATGTCTCAATCTCCACGTGATTATGTTGAAAAGTAACCATAAGAGTACATAACTTTTAGTAATAAAATCATTGTTATATATACACTTGTCTTTTTGGTACGGCCGATCGGAGGTTGAAAAAAAAAATGGCCCTCGTATGTCATCATGCACATTCTAACATTTCTTTAGTTAAAATTAAATTTAAAATTGATTATGAAATAGGCCCTAAGAGTTAACATTTCTGATCTTTTTCTTACACATTATAATGTAATAAGTCTCATTTTCTCAAATGAGTTTTTTTGAGAATTTCATGCCTTAATCGAGAGCCAATAAAAACATACTCCTAGCGTTTACAACCGTTTCTACATCAACACTGTAAATCTCTCAAAAATTTTATTCTGGTTACCCTACAAAGGCAAAATTAATAAATGGACATTTTTGGCAGGAAATACCTCATGTGTATTTTAAAATTAACACTTTTAACACTTGCAAAAATGGGTTATGAAATTCTCATACCGACCCCTTGTGCATTGATTTTTCCTGGATTTTTTTCCTGGTATTTTTGAAACTTCATGTCGGATAATTACAATTATTATAAAGCTGCAAAAATGACTCAAAAATTTTCCGGAAAGAATCAACACCCAGATTCACAAAAGTAGGTTAAAATTTTTGCTACATTAGATAGCTTAAAATTCATGATTTTGATATTTTGTACTGACACATTTGGTGTAAACTCGTCAATGATCTACAAAACTTGACGTTCATTACAATTTTTTTTAAAGTTACTCACCTTTAGGAAAGTTCATAAATTTTTCAACCTCCGGTTCCTGTTTATGTTTGTTTTCCAAATGCCGTACAAGTTTGCTTTGTAATGTATGACAATAGAAACAGTAATTCTTCTTTGTTGAGGAGCGATGTGACTGCGTTGATCTAGATTGTTCTGATGTAGATCGTTCTGATGTAGATGGTTCTGATGTAGATGGTTCTGATGTAGATGGTTCTGAACGTTCTGAAATAGATACATTTAAACAGATCCTATTCATTGTATGGAGTGCAATCATCATCTACCTGTAACTCCTTTAGGACAAACATAATTATCTTGCTCCCAATCAAATGGACTAGGAGAAAATTGAATAGGTGAATTTGATTTGGAAGATGGACATACGTAATCTGGATCTGCATCACTGTCATCCGATAAATTATACCGTGAATGGCGTACATCTAAAAAAATTATTATTAAAAAGAAGCTTTACACATAGGGCGTAGACACAATTTATAGAAATAAGTAATTTTTAACTTTAAAAGCACAATTTTTTTAAAAAAATTTGGAATACAGTGTGTATAAAAACTGTTGCACTAACTATTTGTAGATTATTTTTGGTTTTAATTACATCATTGTGAAAAACGTTCAGACAAGATGTGTTTCATTATAAAAACTCTTAATAAAAATCTAAATTAACAGAGTAACTAAAAGGGAACAGACGTGTAATTTAGTATTTCTGAATCGTTTTCAAGAAGTGGATTTTATTACAGTTATACAAAGATTTAAAACACTACTTGTTTTAATGCTAAAAATCTGGTGTGATACACGAACACAACTTCCTTTTACAGTGATCTTATAATTAGCCAAAAATTTGATTTTAAATTTTTAAGCATTTGTCAAAAATTTTCAAAAATTACAAATTCTACAAAAACGGTGCAAATTAGAGCGTTAGGCGAAGAGACAAATTTTCGCTAGAATTTTAAGCTGAATTCAAAAATATAATAATATACCGGGTGTTCTATTTAAAATAGGAGTTAATAAAAAAATAGAAAAAAAAGACAAAAGAAACCCATTTTAGAAGTATTCAACTGGAAAATCACCTATCTCACATCAATACACACTAAAAATGTAATAAAAATGAGAAGTTTGAAAAACATCGTTAGAGCAGTTTTTTAAAAAAATCGAAAAAAACTGAAAAATCACAAGAGAAAACACCTAATTCCGGTTATGCGATTTGCTTCAAAAGCTTACTGTCGCATCTACATAGTACACAAAACTTATATATGGAGTTTCAACCCCATACCTCTTTTCGTTTCTGAGATATTCTGTTCACAGGCACACAAACAGACAGACCACTGAAAAAAAATCTTTTTTGGGACCAGGGGACTCTAAAACGTGAAGATCTGTTGAAAACTCAATTTCGAATTTTTGGGGTGAATCCAATACTTCCTTTATTGTGAAAGGAAGTAAAAATTGGCAAATTTTTATTAAATTTTTTTAAATTTTTCAACGGTGCTCATACGACATATCAATGAACAGATGTATTTACTTATGTAACATAAAATATAGATAGTGTTCAATTAAAAAAGTAAGTATTGTACCCCAGTCGCATATCGAAACATTTTCCGTTTTACTTAATAAATACATAGGTACCTAGTCTAAATTTGCCTTTTGATATCATTTAAAAAATAGCTTATACAAAATTATTACCTTTTTCTTCGTCATCGTAAAACAAAACTCTTTTACATTTTGGTGAGTCAGGCCGAAGTATTTTAGGATTTATCAGATTTTCCTCTCTTGCGTTCTTATTGATTTCCAATCGTTCCAGCACTAAAATAAATTACTACATATTAGAAAACTTCTGCCTTTTGAAATACAAAGATGAGCCATATTATGAAGTCAGAAAAAAATGAACCCATAGGACTGATTTAAGAAGTAATGGACATTCTCCATTACTGCTATAAATCAAGCATTATTAATTATTTCATCACTAGGTAGTACTAGAAATAAAAAATTAAAAATCCAAGAGTGATAGTCACAAGCCATTTGCCAAGACAGTCGCATCGACCTTGGAAATCGAAAAAAAAATTTGCTTGTACGAGAATGTAGTATTTTTATTTATTATTCAATTAGTCCTTTTGTATTAAATAACAAATTGCTATTTTTTGCTGATTAGTGAGGTTGCAGTGCTTGTGTTGAGTAACGAATTTTTACAAATCCCTAAATTATTAATTTTTTCCTCATATTGTTAATAAAAAAATTCACACAAATTAGTATTATTACACTTGGAAGAAAGTAAGCTTTTAAAGATGTGAAATTTGATTCCTCGTGGTATTAGAAAAGACAAGATGGCCTTTACCTTGATTATATCAATAAAGTTAACAGTGGAAATAATTACAGTGAACAGGCTTCAGTCACCCCTTCATATGTGCCAAATTTGCATTTGATCCGATAAACGGTTCTACAGAAATCAAAGCGGCCCATACTTTTGGGACACACTGTATTATTTTAATTGATACAACTGAAACGGAGTGTAAATAGAGACTAAATACTTACCCACTACAAGTTTTTTGTTATTCATACTAAATACCGGATCTTGGCAACGCATCAGGGCATCACATATCACTCCGAACAAAAGCCGCGATAATCCAGCTTCCAAAGGATGATAATTGAAAAATTCGGTAAAACTAAACAAACCTTGGCACAAAAACGCACAGCCTACTAGCATTGATTAACTAAGTTTAATCAATGCTACTAGCCTCTTGCGAGTCTCGAATTGCAATTGCTGGATTGCAGTCACAAAACAATAACTAATCTTGCACTATTAGGTACGGTATGCTTTGCACCCTTGTAGCCTGTACCAGGACGTGGTCTCCCCTCCCCGCACAACCAGTTGCTTATCGCTTCCTTATTGCAAGACGTGTGAAAGGCTGTCGATTCGAAGAAATGATATTAATCGAGTTGTTGGAAATTTTATTTATTTGAAATTTAGCTGTAGACACATTTTCCCGCAAACTTTTACTCGCTACCAGCTATTGTCAATAACAATAATTAATATACTATTCAATTTTATTGTATTTAAAATCTCATTAATATATCATTTTCTAATGTTAATAACCACTATCAGTGTTATTATAACGGGTTATAGAATCTAGTCTAATAATTCTGTTAAATAATTTTAAATGCATAAACAAGAAAACCTATTGAAATGGGGTGACGAATAAAGCTGCACCGTTTACCTAGAACTGAATTAGTTTTGGCCATTTATTAACACCCGGCGTGTAGTAGAAAAACAGATAAAAAATACCAAGCTTTGTTTTTTTACTTTCAGTTGCAGAAATTTTGTCAAGTATGCAGTCCCCAGTGACGGAGTTTGTTTTTGGTGTCTCCGATGTCGGATTAGGTACCTACATACGTGCCGAAATGACATCACGCCAAGAACGGGGAAGGAATGAAGCATTGTTTCCAATAATAATCAGTTTTCCAAATAATGAGAATAAGAAAACAATACGTATGTACATATATCAATGTACCTAGTTGTACTGTTTGAATATTATCAGTTATCGATGTCATTACTCATCACCTTTTACAACTCCCAACTTGAATTTATGTGAAGCTTTTGTAGATAGGTAATGATTTTATTGCCGTTCTAGGTAATTTTTGTTTTTCCAACTGTAACCACTGAGAATTGGTGTTACACCCGGAATGTTAAATTGTAAGGGATGGTTTAGAATTTAGAATATTACTTGAAAAAGCATTAAATTTGCAATACGGTGTTTATTACATTTTTATCTTAGACAAAGTTAAGGTTTCGCATTTTTTTAGTTACCCAATTAGAAGCCATTACCAAAATGTATGTTCTCCAAAAGCTAAATTATGTATTATGACTGAGCGATTTTAAAAATTATAAGTTAACACAGTTTCCAAAAAATTGGATAATTGTCAAAAGTTTGAAGACTTAAAAATTTGCCAATTGGACAATCCGATAAAAGCGTTTAACATATGTACCAAGTTCGAATCGTCACAAAAAGAAAATCACAAATATACTTGTTAAAACTGGCTTGAAATTATAATAAACGTATATTTTATCCCCAGTGCCCCTGACACGCGAAGTTGAAATTCGTAACTGCAGCTCTCATGGCACGCTAAAAAAAATCTTTCAGAAAGGCAAATTAAATACCCAACTATTTTGAATAAAATTTATAAACAAGGTTTTAAATACTAAAAGGAAAAAAAATAGATTTTTTAAATTTTTTCGTTTTATCGTCAAATAAATATAATGGATTTCTCCTTCGGACTCCGGTTGTTTCGTACCAATGTTCAAGCGTTTCTTAAACTAAATTCGTGTCGTCAGCAAACAAAAAATATAAATGTTTGTTAAAATTTAGTTTTTACGGCGTCCGCATTCAAATTCATTAAGTGCAGCTCTCGTGGATTCTATCGCGACTGGTTTTTTTAAATGCTTTTTTTCATGTAAAACAAGTTATAAAATTAACTTTATTTACTAGGGATATTTCAAATTATTTCTCCTTCAATCTCATGATAACCATGCAATAGGTATTTATAGGTAAAATAAATTTTCCAATTATTTTGCTTGGACTCCCCCTAAATGTGTTTCTTTAGATATAAAGAAACAATCCTTAACAATTTAGCCAAATCGGATAATATTAACCCATGCCGACTTCCACGTAAAGTTTGACTGATACACCAAATTGAAAAATTACTCTATCTCATGACATAAACATGTAATTTATTTCTGAACAAGTAATTTTTGTGTTACAATGATTCTTCTTACTCATAAAAATAATTGGGGTGTTAACACAGACGTTGAATAAACATTTAGGCCTATTTAAAAAAATAATACCTATATATTTTTGTTTCTTAATGTTTTTTTTTGCACTGGATACCCTTTTCGATAGTCTGCAATTGCCTAGAAAAAATGAAAACAAAACATAGCGTAAAAATTGTTCATAATATTTTGTAGATTTATGGGTACCTACTTGAAATAAATATGTTTCCTGCTCAATACTTTTTGTTACGCTGTCATTGTAATCTGTCTGAAGTTTCACTTCTCTCTCGGCCGTATCATTTGTTCCTCCAAATTTTTTACAACCTCTTCTTGTATAAACTTAGAACAACTTTTCTATTCAATTTGTGGTCGATTTAAAATTTTGGTGGAAACTACAAACCTGGTAAAGAAATGTCTGAACTTTCCGTTTATCACTTGAATTAGAATGTCACTGTCTTCATTCTGTAGAAACTCTGGCACATCTTTCACTCTTAAAATACATTTCTTGGGCACCTCATTGGCATCATCCTCTTTTTCTTCATCGCCGTCTCTTTCATCTTGATCGTCATAACCAAAATCATCATCTTTGTCATTCTGGTTTTATTTATCGATAATTTCTTTACATATTTTTGCCTTCGTCTTTTTACTTACATTGTCGTCATACAGAGATAAAGGAATATATTCATCTTTTAAATAATATAACTGGTTTACTAATTGCTTCACTTTTATTTCGGCAACCTCCTTAATTGGTTAATTGTATAAACTCTTCAAACATTTCAAATCTGCTAATGTACCTTTTTTGCCCGATGAGCTACAAACCAATACTGACAATATCATTTCACTATGAAATCATTAACTTGTAATAACGCTGTTGTCTCTGTTGAAGTCAGTTTAAATTTTTCTCGAAAAAGATATATCTTTAGGGAATAGATCCCTTTGGCCATCCAGCGAGCATGGTGGCAAGCTCCAGGTTGCTTCAATACAACAGACTGAATTATTTTGATATCCTAAAAATAATAATAAGTCTTTTGTTGCATCCAAAGGTACAAATTTACGGGGAGTCCTTAATAAATTTTAAAATTTGGAAAATAAGTGGCACCTTACCATGCAACTACAAACAACATCTTAGCAACCATAGATTCAGGAAATCCTTGATGTTACTTACATATTCTTACTTTAAATGTAGTTATCAAATTTTGAAATTTCATACAATTAATACTAATATGCTAGTAAATAAAATATTGTATGCACCACTGGAGATATTCACGTATTTTACCTTCGGTTAACTTAGTGACCTCAGGGAAATAGTAATTTACGTAACAAGTATAGAAAGTGGAGCTTTTCAGTACGAGTGAGATGTTTCCGGAAGAGGCCGTTAGGCCGAGTCCGGAATTTCGAGACGAGTATGGAAAAGCCACTAACATACGAGTTTCGTACAATATTTTTTCGTACACTAGCATACAAAACAGCATACTAAATTTATCCTCGTATATAGCAAATAAGTAGAGTAATATTAATGTAATGTAATATTATATGTGTTGTAACTAAGGAAACGTACGGCAAAGTGCTACTTTGCCGTACGAATACCGCAAAATACTACTTTGCCGTACGAATACCGCAAAGTGCAACTTTCTGACTAATAAATTGTACGGCAAAGTAGCCCTTTCAATGCTAGTGTACGAAAAAATATATTTACAGTGGGAAATTTTAAATGTTTTATTTTAAAAATCATCTGAGTACTTTTGTATGTAACAGTGTTTAAGTTACTAAACCACTACTTATTAAATAATTCATTGTAACAAAAATAATAGTACATAGAACAACTAAGAAGGCAATACATACTTTTATAATAATAAATTACTGAGAGATTATATAAAATAAATATATTAGATTGCCTAATTATCAATTATCCTAAAGGCTAATACAAAAAGTTTTTAAACAAAGAAAATAGACATTAAGATCTCCAGAGCAAAGAAAAGCTGAAGAGAGAAAAAATGCTGACCCAAATACAGTATATTCTTCTTATAATAGACTTGCTTGTAATCGATTGTCGTTTTGCAATGTACCGACTACCAAAGTCCGGAGTAAAGAGTCATTCAAATATAACTTTTATAAACACCTGGCTCATAATCTAACTGTCAGCATTTTCCTACTCCGTAATTAGGATGAATACGTGTATGTTTTTCTAGGAATGTTAAGAGGTTTTGTGTTCACACCTAGTTCTCCGTTTTCCTCTATTTTCCTTAAATACCTAGAACGCCACCCTACAATGCCACTCCTTTCCATGAGCAATTTTCTTTTGTCACAATTTTTTTTATAATGAATGCCTATTTCATTAATAGCCCAGTTACATTAGACGGAAAAACGCAGCATCTGCCGAAAAAGCCAAGTGAGCTGAAATTTTGCATACACCTTTATTTTGACATTATATATAATGTCTCAAAGGTCCCCATCGATATCGCGCTTACGTTTTGAGTTATTCAAGGTCAAAAGTCACAGAAATAAGTTTTTCGCAAATATCTCTCTTTCTATGGGTCGTATGAGTTCTTAGTTATTACAAGAAATGAAGGCTAGGAAATTTTCTACAAAAAAGACTAGACAGGTTTTTTACGTACAACTAACCATTCAGTAAATAATACACTGTTAAGTTTTGCAGACGGGTTTTACTTCCCTTTACGATCAAGGAAGCATTGGACTCACTCCAAAAATTCGAAATTGAGTTTTCAACAGATCTTCACGTTTTCGAGTCCCCTGAACCCAAAATACATGTTTTTGCTCATTGGTCTGTGTGCCTGTGTGTCTGTCTGTGAACAGAATATCTCAAAAACGAAAAGAGGTATGACGTAAAAACTATAAGTTTTGTGTACTATCTAGATGCGACAGCAAGCTTTTGAAGAAAATCGCATAACCGGAAGTGGTGTTTACTCTTGTGATTTTTCAGTTTTAAAATATATTTAAAATAGGAGTTAATAAAAAAAAACAAAAAACACAAAAGAAACCCATTAATTCAACTAATTTTCATTGGTTGTGTTTTACATGCTCTTAGAAATAATTGATAATACAGTGTGTCTGCTTAAGTTCGCACCATATGGAAAACTTTTTTATTATTAATTTTACGAAAAAAAGTTATTCTTTATAAAAAGTTCCGCATGGTCCAAAACTTAAAATTCAATCATCAGATGTCAATTTTTTAAGCCGTATACGAGGAATGTCAAAAAATATGAATTCTACTCAAGAGTAAAGTACCTTTATTTGTGACAATATCGAAAATTTTTATTAAGAAAAGTTGATTAGAATCCAAAACTACGTTCAAATATCCAATTACACCTATCTACGATGAAAATCAGGTTTTGTTATTTTCCACATTTTTTTTTAAGTTGAATTTGATTGTTGTATTCGTAGTTTTATAACAGACTAGCTGACCCGGAAAACAATGTTATGCACAAAAATAATTTGTTTTTGTATATAAGTCAAATCGGACCATAAATACCCATTTTCGTAAATATCTTGACTCCAGCGCTACCTACCGGGTTAATTTTTTGTAAAAACATTTCTTTTTACGTAACCAACGTAAACTCTGAATATGAGATAAATCGCACCATAAATACACATTTTCGTAAATATCTTGACTCCAGCTCCACCTATCGTGTTCATTTTTTGTAAGAAGATTTATTTCTACGTAGCTAACATCTATTCCAAATATGAGCTAAATCGTACCATAAATACACATTTTCGTAAATATCTTGACTCCAGCGCCACCTATCGTGTCCATTTTTTGTAAGAAGATTTATTTCTACGTAGCCAACATCTATTCCGAATATGAGCTAAATCGTACCATAAATACACATTTTCGTAAATATCTTCACTCCAGCGCCACCTACCGGGTTAATTTTTTGTAAAAACATTTCTTTCTACGTAACCAACGTATATTCTGAATATGAAATAAATCGCACCATAAATACACATTTTCGGAAATATCTTGACTCCAGCGCCACCTATCGTGTCCATTGTTTGTAAGAAGATTTATTTCTACGTAGCCAACATCTATTCCGAATATGAGCTAAATCGTACCATAAATACACATTTTTGTAAATATCTTTACTCCAGCGCCACCTACCCGGTTCATTTTTTGTAAAAACATTTCTTTCTACGTAACCAACGTATATGCTGAATATGAGCTAAATCGGACCATAAATACACATTTTCGAAAATATCTTTACTCCAGCGCCACCTACCGGGTCCATTTTCTGTAAAAATATTTATTTCTACGTAACTAACATATATTCCGAATATGAGCTAAATCGGACGATAAATACAGTTTATGCAAATATCTCGATCCAGCGCCACCTGTTGTAAAATGGTTGTTCATAAACCTTCGCGGGTGTGCTCACAATAACTCACCAAAGTTTCATCTCAATCGGATGAATGGTATAGGAACGCATGCGGGACAAACAAATAAACATTCATTTATATACAGGGTGTAACATAAATGTGGGCCGCTACTTCAGGAGCGTATTCTACTCATCAAAATGATGAAAAAAGTTGATATAAACATACGTCCAAAAATGAATCTTTTACCTGATACGGTCATTTTTGTGTTGAAACTTCAATGTATTTACGAAGAATTATTATTTTATATTCAGCCATAATGAAATAAAAGAATTAGTTATCCATGCAGATATGACATGGAGGTGATACCAGTTACCATTCGAAGAAAGTTAAAATGTATCTAGTGGCCTTCCATCAAATAAACAAAGAAAAAAGTTATAATTCAGAGTGTTCACATTACTTGTTGTCAAGTTTTTGTAACAGGAAAACGACTCATTTTTGGACATATGTTTATATCAACTTTTTTAATCGTTTTGATGAGTAGAATACGCTCCTGAAGTAGCGGCCTACATTTTTCTTACACCCTGTAAATATATACATATAGATTTCAATAACCACACTTTGATGAAGACTGTAATTATAATTAGCATCGAAATGGAATGCACCAGGATGTACATCAGCGTGCAGTGTTAGTCTGGATCGAGCAGTGCGTACTCGAACGGTTTCCAGTCTTGCTTCCCGTTGCTCATCCATATCTGAAACTCGTATGCCCTTTTTTTGGGCTTGAAGTGTAGATCGACCAATCGCTTGTCGTTTGGGTGGCATAACTGATTTGACAGCGGAAGTAATGCTTTGTGATGACTATTACCAATTCACTTGCAAAAAGCAAAGAAAATATGTATGATATCTACTATCTAATGTCGACCAGCAATTGGAATTATACAATCAACACCACTTGTTATGTCACACACGAACCGAAATGTTGTTTGTATTTGATTCAATTCAATTTTGTACTCATACATCGAAAACAATGGTTGTACTAATTAGGAAACCTTCTCCGGTATGTGCACAATAACTCACCAAAGTTTCATCGCAATCGGATGAATGGTATAAGAACGCATACGGGACAAACAAAATCAACATTCATTTTTATAGATATAGATAATGCTAGTAATATGACCAAAATGTGTATACAACTTTCAAAAATGAGGAAATTGGTATGCCAGACATTATAACTTATGGATGTTCTGCTCACATTTTTAATTTACTTGCTCATGATGTTGAAGTTGCTTGTATTAAGAAAGGAGTTACAAAGGTCATCAAATATTTCCGAAACAATCATTTTGCTTCTGCGAAATATCGACAATCAGGTGAAAATTTGTTGATATTGCCACAAGATGTAAGGTGGAATACTCTTGCCGATTGTTTAGAATTATATTCAAATAACTGGCATATTCTATCAAAAATATATATTGACCATCGAGTTGCTATTGATACTAATGAGGCATCAAAAGTTAACGATACTATGTTAAAAATAAAAGTGCAAGAGTATATGTGTAAATTAAAAAAAAATCAGTTGCCTTGGACTTGCTTCAGAAAGATGCATGTACCATATCAGAGACTACCGCAATTTGGATAAATCTTTTAAATGAGTTTAAAGAAGATGAATCATTTGCAAATTTTGATGTCAATCAGTGTCAAAGCGCATGGAAATGGCAATGACTCCTTGTCACTATTTCGCCAATTTATTTGACCACCGTTTTAGAGGCGAAAATTTTTATCAAAATCAATTAGAACTAGCCATGGAGTATGTACGTACATATCTATCATCCTGAAACATTGCCAACTATTATCAATTATCAGGCAGACTTCACCATTCAAGGAGTATATATTTAGCATTCAGACTATCGAAAATGTAAAACCTGCTTCATGGTGGATGGCAATTAAATGCAATCTTAACGTAGTGTTCTTGTGTCCTGGGTGGCACTAAGGGTATAGACATTCCTTGCAAATTTGAACAAAATTGGTCGAGTACTTTCTGTGATACATGACCGTCCCCATGAAAAGTGAAACACCCTGTATACGCTTGAGGACAAAAAAAAAACGTTTATCTAGTTTCTGGTGGTTGAGTCAATTTAGGTAGATAATAGATTTCACTTCAGAGCGAATTCAGAGAATGTCTGAAAATTCCAGTGACTATTCAATTCACCTGTCACCTGTCAAAAAGTGACCAATAAAAATCCAGAATTCTGAAGTTTCTTGACCAATAAAAAAAATATCAGTGGATATATCTTCCTAGAAGGTATTCAAGTGACTATTTTAAAGAAATGCGATTTTTATTAGAAAATGTCAATATTACTGTTCTGTTACTATAGAAATTGCGTAGTTTGTTGCTAGATTTACTGAAAACTAATTTGAAAAGGTAGTTTGGTTCATTAAATAGTCCCTCGAATACCATTCTTAGTCAAAGTTAAGTAGATTATTTTTGCAGTGGTATCACTACTCATGTCCATTGCGCTTGGGATTAGGACTCGTGCTAACGCACTCGTCCTAATCATACCAAAGCGCAATGGACATTCGTGACACCACCACAAAAATAGTCGACATAACTTTGACTACTCATGGTATTATAAGTGACTATTCAATTCACCTGTCATGTGTCAAAAAGTGACCAATGAAAATCCAGAATTCTGACGTTTCTTGACCCATCAAAAAAATATCAGTGGATATATCTTCCTAGTAGGTATTCAAGTGACTATTTTTAACAAATGCGATTTTTATTAGAAAATGTCAATATTACTGTTCTGTTACTATAGAAATTGCGTAGTTTGTTGCTAGATTTACTGAAAACTAATTTGAAAAGGTAGTTTGGTTCATTAAATAGTCCCTCGAATACCATTCTTAGTCAAAGTTAAGTAGATTATTTTTGCAGTGGTATCACTACTCATGTCCATTGCGCTTGGGATTAGGACTCGTGCTAACGCACTCGTCCTAATCATACCAAAGCGCAATGGACATTCGTGACACCACCACAAAAATAGTCGACATAACTTTGACTACTCATGGTATTATAAGTGACTATTCAATTCACCTGTCATGTGTCAAAAAGTGACCAATGAAAATCCAGAATTCTGACGTTTCTTGACCCATCAAAAAAATATCAGTGGATATATCTTCCTAGTAGGTATTCAAGTGACTATTTTTAACAAATGCGATTTTTATTAGAAAATGTCAATATTACTGTTCTGTTACTATAGAAATTGCGTAGTTTGTTGCTAGATTTACTGAAAACTAATTTGAAAAGGTAGTTTGGTTCATTAAATAGTCCCTCGAATACCATTCTTAGTCAAAGTTAAGTAGATTATTTTTGCAGTGGTATCACTACTCATGTCCATTGCGCTTGGGATTAGGACTCGTGGTAACGCACTCGTCCTAATCATACCAAAGCGCAATGGACATTCGTGACACCACTGCAAAAATAGTCGACATAACTTTGACTACTCATGGTATTATAAGTGATTATTTTTTCACAAACCATTCAAATCGTTCTTCTGGTGTAACACAACTAGCTAAAAGTGGAGTAGGTGAGCAGCAGTTGTTAAAAATAACAGGTCACCCATCTGGAAGCTCAATCAAACCCAATCTACAACTTGAACTGTTTAAAAAATAATCACGCCGAATTACATTCATGGTAATATATTATTTTATAATTTTAACTAGATTAGCACTCATCTTTGCTGCTATTAAGAAATCCCACTCGTGGACTTCGTCCACTCGTGAGATTTCTTAATAGCAACAAAGATTCGTGAATGTAGTTACAATTATCAAAAAATTATCACCACTTATGTAATTACTGTTGATTATTTCCTTCATATCCATAATAATGCGTAATCACTATGGTTTCTGTCAGTTTAATAATGACATAAATTCAAACGTCAAAATTAAACCGCGGTTAAATATATGTCAAAATTTAATTGCTTGTGCATAATTTTAACATGATTATTAAAGGTGCTTCGCCAACTGAATTCTATCTATTTATTCAGGAAATAATCACGCCGAACATCCCGCGTGTATGTAAACTAGCCTGAATACATTTTGACACGATTTTCTGTCTGAATGTTTTGCTCTGAAGAAATATATCTCGTAAATTTTCCGCCCCAAAATTCCTCGTTCGACGCACTCGGGATTCTTGTTGAGCGGTAAATTTACTTAACATATTTCTTAGCAAAACATTCTGACAGAAAACGTCAAAATTTAATCGGCTATTTTAATGCACTTGGGATATTAATGTTGATTATTGCAATTTATGAAAATATAAAAGAAAAGATCTTCAAACTTGAAGCCCAATGATTGGCGTTTCATCTCGTGAGTTATTTTATGAAATATAACAACGATAACAAAATGCAAAGACTTAATAATACCGGTTTCAGATAACACCCATGAATTTCGCTGTCGCCGGCGCCGCTTGACCTCCAAACTAAGTTTCCAGACGAAACAAGGGATATGTGGAGATTTCAACAATTTAATTAAAAGGATGAATGTTTATAGTAACACTCCATTCTCACTGCTATTGACATGTATAAAGTAAAAACAAACCTGTATTAAAATTCGAAATTCTTTTAAATTTTCGCTGCTATGGAATACTTTTATTGAAAATTTTGATAACAGAATTGGAAAAAACTTTTTACAACACACGTAAATAAGGCAATTTTATTCACTGAAAAAAATTATTAAACTTTTTTTCGTAGATAAAATTTGTCTTTAGGGAGTTATACCGTAAATAGCTACGTATTTAAATTAATTTACTTTGCCATTTTAATTGTTTATTACTGTTTAATTTTTTACTGATAGCCAAATGTCAGGTGTTTACATATTATTGCACTCACTATAGCGATCAGAAGCAATATTCTTGGCATGTGTTAAACAAAAAACAACCTTTCCCAGACAATTTTTATTGCTAATTCTGTGAATAAAAAGGTTCACTTGATAATTAGATACATTAGATAATTTAACTACAAAAGCGTACTCAAATATTTTTGAACAAACAGAAGAGATTGTATCAAGACGATAATTATCTGCATTTTTTTATGTAAATTATGTAAATGTTCAAACAGACGACTTGCAGTTTGAATTGGTGAATAGGTAGTATTTCAATTTAATTTCGTTTAAAACTCGCGTAGTTAAAATGTGTAGAGCATAGAGCTTGAACATTGTATGAAACTACAGAAGTAGGTACAAACAAATAAGAAAACAATGTCATAAAAAAATCGCCTGTATGGAAATATTTTCATTCGCCAGAAAATAATAAGGCAAAATGTAAAATCTTCGGGTACCAGAAAGTACCCGGGTACTGTTTTCTGGTACCCGGGTTTGATTTTAGAGCGGGTACTACATCCCTATTAAAAACGTATGTAAAGTGGTGGTTGATATTTTCCATGTAATTTTATTGTTTTTTTTCTTTTGTTTGTGATACATTGATACATATTCCTATTTTGTAAAAAGTAAGCCGTTAATAAACTCAGATACACTATTATAAACTTTTTATTCTACACTAACCATAAATAAGTATAATTTCACTGATTTCAAGAAAAATATTTGTGTCTCGATAAATAAATTCCTTAGAATTTCTAGTCCACACACGTGCAGAATAATGAATAACGGTATAGAGGAAATTCTTTTATTAATTTTTTTAAATTAATATGCTTCAACTTTCAAAACACGTATTCTATACCATCAAACAGTAATTAAATCACATCGCTTATCAATCGTTGTTACTGGCTCTTTTTTCAAATAATTTTTTTCCCTACATCTCATCACTACCGATGAAAGTAACAAACTTATTGTCAACGTTTGATTGATGTAAAATATGTTTTAAGGCCCGTAGGTATATTAAATTCTTTTACAATTTGTCAAATATGCGTAAATTTAGTTGGCAATCGCAATGTAATTATCATGGATCTATCAATACAAAACCAACTGTCACAGCAAAATTCAATCGACAATAAAACTAAGATTATTGGAAAGCGAATGGATCAGCTTTAAAAACATATTGATTTGGGCGACACATATTATAATAATTATAAAAAATAATAATAATCGAATGAATTAATCAACACCTATCCCATAAAAGTAAATACATGCTGCATTTTTTTTTTGAATTTTCGTCATAGTGTACCATACCATACGCACAGGTGAAATAATATATTATACCAGATACGCAACTCTCTGTCGGCGCTTTTGAAGTAGCCGTTCAGTTCACAATGACCTCGGGGTTTTAAATTGGCTAACAACGTTGTTGCCGCGTGCGACAGTATTTCACCAACGTCGCAAACAATACGGTGTTGCCACTACTGTTCGCTAAACGTTTAAGGGAAAGCCGAATTTAAAAATAAAAAGTGTTGAGCTTACACTCAAATAATCTGTTTTAATTTAAATGTTTTTAAAAAATTCTATGTTTAGATTATAAATTCATTAATATAAATAGTTTCCTATTTTGCTTATTATTTGTTTATAAGTTTGCAATAGTATTTTTTCTAACATAATATATTTTGAAGCTAACATGCAGTTTGAGTAAATAATCTGTTGGGAAACTATTACAAGGGTTTTGAAAACCTCCAATGTTCTTAAAGAGTTTGTAGATGTTGTTGCCAGGTTGATTAATAATATGATGATCGAATAATTATCAAAAAAGTGTCTTCTACTGCATATACGTAATTATAAACACTTTTGAATAGATTTAAGACCTCCAAATACAAACGTTTCCTTATTATAAGCCTTAAAGTTTAAAAATAGATTGGTTTGATTTGATTTGTTGGCTGTGTATATATTTATTTATTATTACTCATCGTTAGTGTAATAATTAAGATACAAGTTTTCCTAAAAATCTGTGTTTTTATCATTCAAACCAAAACAAGAGCGTACGAAAAATAAAAAATATTGCTAGCAATGTGTGGAGTTGCGGACTGCGGAGGTCGTTGACCTGTTGTTTCATCATATTCTCCCCTAATAAACAGCGACATCATACATTTTCAGTAGTAAAGTTTATTAATGAAACGCACATGTATACAGGGTGAAAGTACATGCATACAATCAGTGACAAAAATGACAATAATAATTATAAAAAGAAAAAAATCGAAATTTGCATCCAAGAAGTCATGCCTTTCTAGCAAAAGTATTAAGTTCGACATTAGAATGCCAGTGTGACAGTGTGTCGATTTTATTGATAACTTAATAACCTAATTAAATGTATATAATAATAAAATTCTGAATGTTCCATATTTTTGTTCATCAAGTGTACATAAATGTAGGTAATAGTACTTACGTGAACTATTTATAAACACTGTACGAACTAGTCATCAAAGTACACAATAGAAAAACCACTGGTTTATGCCAAAGAAGCTTGAAAAGAAAATTTCAAATTTTGAGAAGAAAGTTTTGACAGAAGTTTGCAATAATACTTTTTTATTGCTCAGTGTGCAATAATAACATACTTTAGACGTATCGTGGAGTATCAAATAATAGTCTCTTTTATACAGTGGTAGTTGAAAAAATAATTTACATAGTCGTAGATTGACGTTGTGTAATTGATATTTCTTTACCTAAAATCGGTCCCCGAAATGATCAACTAGCAAATAAAAATCGTTTATATCTGAAGTGTAGATCGAGGACTTGCTCATAATATCAGTCTTCAAAGTGATCGTCAAACATACAAGTTTTGTATGTTAAAAGACTAGTTTGCAGACATTTTTAACATCTGTCTTCAAAATTATCATTTGACATAAAAAATTTAAAGTTGCTTTAATTTCTTGAAGAGAATTGTTGAATAAGTAACTAATTCGTTTATTCCAGAAATGGGCTAAGTAACATTGTGTATTCTGAGAAAAAACAAGAAAATCTATGAATTTTCTCATTTAAAGATAACTGATGAAGTTTCTTATTAATGTAAATAAACGTAATTGGGTTATAAACTATAACTCTTTTCTACTTCGCGTCTACACTAAAGCTGTTACAGCACTGAACAGTGAACAGAGTCCTGTACTAGCTTTTTGAGTTTTGGAATAGAACTAGTGTAATTTTTTTGCCACGTTGGTGGTCATGTTCAGAAATGTCACTGTCAAATATTAAAATTAACCTCAAAACGAAAGAAAATTGAGTTTTTAATTTAAAATGACACAATGAAGTTACCTTTGTCATACCAACCACGACAAAAGTCCAAAATTTTACTTAAAAGTGGCATAAAACTTGCGAAGTAGAATAATATTTGCCTTATGTTACTCGTTCTTTAATATACTATTTCGGCACCAAACAAGGGGTATGCAATAGGAGAGATCAAAAATACACGTATCTCAAAATTACAGAAAATATTAGTTGGTAGCTTTCTGCAATAAATGATTCAATTAGTTTTAAGTCTCTAAATAAATGCCAAGATGTTGAAAATATAATTTTTTCTTAGGTTAATTTAATGAGTATGGCTGGTTTCAGTACGAGCGTCAGCGAGTAAATACTAAAAATTTACATAAAAGTGATACTAAATGTCAAAACATAACCAAGCTGAGCAGAACTCGTTTCTATGTACTAAAGCACAATAAGCAGCTCCAGTTGATGTTATGCGTTTGGCAGTAATAAAGTGTACTGTTGGTGACACTGTAAGTCTATGTCAAGTTCGAGGTTAGCAGGTTAGGTTTTGCGTCAGTCTGTGTCAAAACTGACCCAAAACCTAACCTGCTACCTCTTGCTATGCAGAAAAGTGTTGCTAATGCAGAAAAGTAACACATTTCTAAACGATTTTGAATGTAGAACATTACGAAATGAAATGCGATAAATACATTTATTAAATAGTATACTAACATCTATAATCGCTTCAAAACTTAACAAGTAACACGAAAATAATAATTTAAACCAATTCATAGTTTCCAACAAAGTTTAGTTTCCTACACGTAGCATGCATTTTGAATATAAACACTACATTTGTATAAAGCAGCATGTTGTAAATATTTAAGCCCAATAGTGACGTTTTTGTTGGGTATTTAATAATTATCATAAAATTTGTTGGGCTCCTGTCCGCCAGAATTAGTCATTCTCCTTAGCGTTTATCAATTACGATTTTGCTGTACCAGCCGAAACCCGAAGTGTAGTACGTACACATGTTAAACAGGAAGATTTCGGTTCAACAATCGCTTTGTTTTGATTTTTATTCTCCAGTATGTAGAAGCTGAAAATTACTTATTGAAAATTATCGACGTTCGACCATCTCGCCTTACTTCCATAGAACATTAAATATAAATATTAAACAACCTCATTGAGTTTCTTTCATTAATTTTTATGTTGAAAATAAAAAAATATTAATGGTCAAAGGATGAGTTATTGGAATCCAGGCGGCCAAAACATCGGATCGGTCCTAACGATACGGACTAAAAATAAATCGTATCGTATTGTATCGCTTACTGATATATGGGAACAAAATATCAAGTATCGGAAGCCAAAGTACCTGTACTTCAAAATATCGGGTCGTACCGCACATCCCTAGCCGAAACACAATTTTGAAAACTGTTTTAGAATTAAATTGAATAAAATTAAATCTGGAAATTAATTATAAAACGATACAAATTTAGTTCCACAATTACCACAAATTTTGCCAGAGCGCCATTGCCTAAAAGTTCTCGTTCTGTATATTACATTTTAGCTGCTTATTATTACTGTTATTAAGTAAACTAACCATACTACTGAGTTGAAATTTATGTCCCCAAATGGCTCAATATAATGAATAACTTGAGGTTATATCATAAGTTATATTTTACCCTAGTATGTATGCAACTCAATAATCACTTGGATTGTCACTTAGCTAAGACTATTTCACTTACAATCCGCCAGGAACGCTACCTACTTCCGGTGCGGTCCTCGATGTGCACGTTATTTATCCGAAAATTGGGTGGCACTTTGAGACTGTCCTCGAAGTGCCCACTTGGTCCTTGAAATGACCATTAGCTATATGAAAAAGACCTCAATCTTGACAATCCACAAATATATATATATATATATATATATATATATATGTGCATTTCTATCGAGTTCGCCTCCTCATACGGAACAGACTTCCACCGCTCCGGCAGAAGGAAAAACGCCAGAGCTAATTTTTTGTTGCTTTATACATATCTGACGTAATTCTATAGCGACCACCTGAGAGGGGTAAATAAATTCTGTTTTTAAAGAATCGTGTATAACTATAATTTTCTATCTAGTTTGCTTCCGTTACAATTACCGGACTTATGCAACTCCTCTTGTATATATTGTGCATACTATACGATCGGTTTAGCCTCCAACAGCATTGCCACATATACTAGGTGCAATTCTGCAAGTTTTTATCTGAATATTCTGTCTTAACCCGGGAAAAGTTTATGCGTGGTCATTTTAGTATCGCTCAAACCGTGATATCGGATGTAAGTTAGTCAGCTGTGTATAACTTACGCGCATTTAGTTTATTAGTCACTTATCATTAGCGGTATTATACCTGCAGCAGTGTAGTGAATATTCATTCGAAAATGGTACTCCCAGGTTCAAGGGGGAAACTAATCGTAAAATTAGTAAAACTTGATTTTAACGGTAAGTAATACCTATAGTTATTCAACTTGCATGAGCACTACACATCGTAAAATCTTTTTGTATGGTATTTCAAGCACAGTTTTGGAAATATTCCGCTATATTCACTTGTGAATTATTTTATTTGTCAAAAGATCTTAGTACAAATTCATAATAGTTTTCCACATTACATTAAATTGTTGATTAATATTGAAATAAGTGCATCAGATTATGTTTTTGTTATAATTCGTGTTACATATTTGGTTTTCATTTGACGAATTTTAGCTCCAGACATTAAGAAAAGACTACCGGATGTGCCTAATTCCCCAAGTCATTATAATAAAGTACAGGTTAGTGTAATAATTTTAATTTGTTTCAAGTTCACTAAAGTGAATATTGATTTACATTGTCAGCTATTTAGCCCAGACATATTAGATTAAATTTTACCAAAACCTAGAAATAAATAATGTAAATCTAAAAATCGGTAGGAATATTAAATTTGTTGTGCTGAACAACATACCAAAAGTCCTAAAGCGAAATATGCCGGCTTCATGTAATTTTTGACAAAAGAAAATTAAAAAAGTTTTTTCCTTAATAATAACGCATATAATTTGCCATTGACCTCTATGAATGTAATGGTAATTACCAACTGAGTTCATATTTTTTTAATTGAAATATATTATGCTCTTTGACAAATTCTGCTTACCGCAGAAAGATCGAAGGGCGTAACAACGTGGCTAAACTATAAATCAGTGCGTGTCTACAGCAGACTGCACTTGCATTACTGTGTAACTTATACGCGCGTAATTTTTTGTGATGTTATTGATATAAATTGGTGATAATAATGGAAAACGTTTGTTTTTACTGTAATAAACTACTTAGTGAAGGAAAGTATGTGGTGGTAGGCAAATATTTATTTAAAAGATTATAAACAAAATCAGCTTTATGATTCAGATGTGTCATTTTCTGCACGTAAACTTTCAACAGATATGGCGATCGAACAGTCTTTGATGCGCCTTTGAAAAGTTCAGGGAGGTCTCACTCATGGCCGTGGTATATCTGATAGTCAGCTAGCATATTTCGTGCTCTCTTTTTGTGGATGTCTTAAAATTTGTAGTTCCGTTGAACTGACTGGTATTACTAGAACTTCAACAAAACAACACGTTGAACTTAGAGATTCAAGAAGATCAGTGGATGCAAAATATTTGAACCTTTTTATAAATTGGCTGTCGACCCGCTCTCCTAGGCAGGAATGTAGTTCCTTACGGTCTTTATCATCTGGGTTTGTTGGAGATCAAACTATTAATTGTCATAATGCAATGGAATTAGGCAACCATGCGATGAAGGCAGTCTTCGGTTGCAATTCTCCGACATGAAGCTATCAAGAAAAAAATGAACTGTTGCAGATGGTATCCTGTGGGTGTAAATCTGAATGCGGGGCTCGGTGTTCATGTAGAACTGCAGGCCTTGCTTGCTCAATAATGTGCATAAATTGCAGGGGTCGAAGCTGCAGTTACGATACTCCAGTAAATGAAGTTGAAGTCGACGATGATCAAGACGAAATATAAGTAGGCAACCATATTATACTTAAAACGAAAGAAAGGAAAACAAGATTTAATTTGTTCTAGGTTCCGGTTCTACTCATTTTGTCGACACTAAGTTTTCGAGTTTTATTCTAAAATAAAATATATTGTATGTAACATTTTTTTAAATTTTGCTTTTACCTTTTTTGACCTTTTTCCAAACACTAAATAAGCTTCTGGTGGAACAAAGATCCATATATATAATAGGCTTGTCTGGGACGCTGTTTTGTGTGTCCGGGACGCTGTTTCAGTAGCCAAACCGTAAGAGATAGAGAAAAAAGTTATGAAAGTTATTTGTTTGGAATGGTTATGTCAGGTCAGAAACCGAATTTCAATCACGTGACACTTCCGGTTTTCGAGAAATCACGTGATTTCTCGAAAGCGCGTTCTATTGAAAAAAGGTCTTTTTTGTTTTATTAAATGAGACATTTGTTTCACTGGTTGCTAGTTATTATTATTATTGTATACATGTATGATATAAAATACATGAATAGTGAGATATATATACCTATTAAGTTATATATTGATGGCAAAACACGATATGTAGAATAATATCCTGTATAAACCCGAAATACCCGCCTATGCCTTTTTTCATCATGAAGCCGACATAGAACCGCTTAGGACTTTTGGTATGTTGTTCAGTACACTAAATAGATTATTTCTACCAATTTTCAGATTTACATTATTTTTTTCAAGGTCAAACCCTAATATGTCTGGGCTAATTTGTAACCCGTGTGGCGGCAAAACCCTAATTGCATCACCTTTATTATGTAATTGTATTTGGCTTACGAAGTTCTTTTTAATCTCCATTGTAGTTTGTTTCTCCTTTATCAAAGCAATTTAAAACTCTAAATATATTATACATAACTTTCTTGTATTACATTTCCATCAAATGACATCAGCCTAATAGTAAATTGATGTGAAAAATGCGACCGTCAGCAAGAACACGATTATGTCAGGTGATAAGTAGCTTTTGCATTATTTGTTTATTACTAATGTTGTTATTGTGTGTTGCACTTACGCGAAAAAACTATTTTTTATTAAGATTAACAAAAATTGAAATTGGCCTGTCTGTTCTAAATTTTGTCGGTAGTGTAGGGTATGAAGTTAATGTTCATGAATTTTTAGGACTGGCTGTTGTCAAAAGAAAACATCCATGTTGCACCTCAGCCAAAATCTGCAGAAATATCACTTGTAAGTGAACCAAAACATAATTTGGTATTTTTGTAGTTGTCCTATTTACCTTTTTATCCCTTGCTTTGTTTTTGATTTGTAAAATAATTAATATTGGAAAAAACTTAATACGATTTGGTTTAGGAGAACGTTGTCGGTGAAACACATCTGGGAAATAAAAATGATTTGACTTCTATAGATTTTCAAAATTATAAGAGCAATAGTTTATCTGAAAAGTCGGCAAGTTATGTTTACCAGTCTTCTTCATCATCGTATGTTCCAGAAACTGATTACAGTGATAGTTCAGTAGAAAATCTAAAACAAAAACGCATTTCTGATGATGAGAAATTCTTAACATTGAGAAACATCACCACCGAAAAAAGCCAGCTAGATGGCAAATCAATCTGTTCATTAGAAATTCCGTGCCAGAATAAAACTTCTGAGTTGAATAATTTATTTACGACGTTTGCAAGAAGCAATATAGGACTATCAAATTATGTCGCTGATAGCGCTGGAATAGACCACTATAGAAACCAAGACGGGGCAATTAAATACAATTTCAGCAATCCAAACAATAAATTCTAATTCTGAAAATGTATTTATTTCCGAACAGAGAAATAATATTAATAAAGCTTGCAGTACTAAGACAAATACCCCTTCGAGGATTACCGAAATAGAAAAACATGTAAGTACTTATATTTATTTATTTTCATATCTGGTTAGATTCTTCGATTACAATTTAAGTTTTAGGACTCTGTGTATAACATAACCTAAAAATCAAACTTTAATCGACGATATCTCAAAAACTGTTTGAAAAATTGCAATAGGGATGTAACAAAACAATGTAGGTGCCTTTTTTAAAAATTAAATATTTCTATAATTACTAAAAAATATTATTTAAATAGGTATAATATAATAAAGTCGTATCCCAGGGTTTTCTAAAAAAAATGTAGTGTGATTGAGATTAAACTTATTATAGATTTCTCAATATAGTAACTACTATGTATATCGGAAATATAAAATCAGCTCTATTTCTGAAATGGTTAATTTGAAGACTTATGTTTACTAAGATTTTTTAATTTTAATAAGCATCATTACTTAACATTGTTGTTAAAATTTTTAAATTTTTTCCGCAGCCTGTATATTTAAAACTTACAAATCAAATCCTAGAGATATCTAGTACCTTATTTACATCACGACTTCGTATTTTAAGTGCTAGTTTAGGTTATACACAGTTTAATCATGCTAATAAATCTGTCAAGATCAAAGATGTAATTGAAATAAATTTTATAGATTCAAATTAGTTTGGAAAAAAATAAGAAAAAAAGAACTGTATGTAAATTTTGCTACGATTCGGTCACAAATTTTGAAAGGCATTTGACCAGAAATCATCACGATGAAAAGGAGGTACTAGAACTAGCCAAGTATTCAACAAAAAATGCAAAAGATAAAAATATAAGAAGAAAGTTAATTGCACTATTGAGGTATGAAACCCAGTTTCAAGAATTTGCACAGAGAGAACACGAAAATCCAAAACAATTGCCCTGTTCTTATTGCAAGCGTTTGATTTCTGTCAATTACCTATTCCGTCACTATAAAACATGTATTGTTAAAAAACCAGTCGATAAAAGTGGAAAAAGGGTGCAACATAGAATTCAATCCCATACTTTGTTAGCATGCGCCAACGAAATCAGTAACACAAATACTACTTTACGGATTCTTAAGGAAGTTTATCCAAAAATGAAAGCGGATCATATATCATATGTCGCGAAACGAGATCCACTAATACGGCAATTTGGCGAAGCATATCTAAAGAAACACAAACGAGCTCAAATAGTTTATGCTTGTTCTAATAAGCTAAGGGAATGTGCTAGACTTTTAATAGAAATACGACGCCGATCAGGTATGACTAATATTTCATTTTTCGATATCCTTAATCCCACCCTTTTTGATATTGTTGTCGTAAGTGGAAGAACCATTAGTGGTTACGATGAGAAAGAAAAAAACTATAAAGCTCCAAGTTTGGCAATTCATCTGGGGACACTATTAAAACAAGTTTGTGATGTGTGTAATCATGTACTAATGAAACAGGTACCAGGATTTAGATGTGAAAATATTGATACGAAACTAAAGGAAATAAAAAGGTTTAAATTACTAATAGAAAGCCAGTGGAATAACGAAGTTTCTTATTTGGCCATAAAAGATATGGCGGAACAGAAATGGAATAGACCAGTTGCCCTACCATTTACACAGGATGTCATGAAATTTAGAGATTATGTTACCGGAATTGCTGAGAAAATGTGGAAAGTTTAAAACTAGACCAGACGAACGAAAAAGCTTATAAAATATTAGTGGATGCCACTTTAATACTAACAATTTTATTCAACAAGAGGAGAATTGGAGATGTCCAGTACCTCAGTACTGCTTCATATTTAAAACCACAACCATATCGGGACCAAACTGAATATATTGAAAAATTGTCCGAATCGGAAAAAGTGCTGACAAGAACTTACAAAAGAGTAGTAGCAGGCGGTAAAGGTAGCAGACCCATTATCATTCTATTTCCTAAAAATTTGCAAGAATATATTAATCTTCTATTGGACATCAGATCAAAAACTAAAATAATACCCGAAGAAAATTCTTATTTATTTGCGCATCCGCATGTACGAAACGACTGGATTAGGGCAGATATTGTGATCAAGAAATTTGCAAAATCCTGCAATTTGGAACATCCAGAATTAATCTCATCGAATCGTTTACGGAAACAAGTTGCAACGTTGATGCAAATAATAAATCTGCCAAAAGAAGAATATACCCAATTCGCAAGATTCATGGGGCACACTGAAAAAACCCACCAGGATTATTATGAGTAAGTAACACGAAGTACTGTAATAGCAACAGCATTAGTTTGTTTGAATAGATTAGTGCTTAAACGTTTTTTTTTTAAAGACATTCTATGTATCCCAACATTATATCAAAATTTGTGATCCTATAATACTTTACCTTTTTATTAAAATTTGTAAACCAACATTGTAATTTTATTTGCTCTATATGTTTACAGAATAACCCAAGATGCCTATCAAACAGCAAAGGTGTCTAAATTACTGACTTTATTTGACAAGGGAATGGGTACAGAATATAAAGGAAAGGCACTAGAGGCTATTAATGTAGAACCTAACATGGACATATTAGAAGAGAGTGAAGAAGACGAACCACCTACGACGGAAACTACAACATCAATTAAAGAAACGCCAAACATAGAAGAAGAAACCATGGATGAAAGGGCGAATTCACACATTCCACAGAACAACCAAAGAATTAAAAAAGATATCGCCGGCGGAAGAGTTCGTTGGACTCAAAAACAACGATCTGTTGTAAAATCCTATTTTAAAGAACACATTAAATCTAAGAGAGCTCCCAAAAAAGAAGAGTGTCTAAAGCTTATAGCTACAAATACCAATTTATTTAGCAATTTAGATTGGGTAAGAATAAAAACTTTGGTTTACAATAGTTACAGAGATAAAAATTAAAGTTAAAGCTTAATTACATATTATTATTACATATTGCATAATTGCTTAGTATTTTTTATTAATATTATTTTAATTTTTCAGTAGAAACCTATATGTTTAGTTTTACTTATCTGGTAGTATTATATTTTTGCTAGATAAGCTTTATAATACATTCATTTATTTTTTTAAATATTCCTTTTTTTCATGTATTCATAGTGTATAATCTCAACATTCATTAAAATTGTTTAAACATAATATTCAGTGTATTTTTTAAGAAAAAAAAACACAACTTTTGTGCCATTTAAAATAAGATAACTTAGTCAAGCTACTTGACAACGTCAAAAAGAGGTTAATTTCAACTAGACATATCAATGTTAATTTTGGAACTGCCAATTACAATTTGTATTTACCTACTTTACAACAGCAAAATTCATTTTGTCATTTCCAAAAATCAAAACCGCTGGAGATGAATTCGTACTAAGTATGAATGAAGATGTTTGTTAGTGTTTCATATGACTAAAATCATAAAAACTTAGAGCATTACTTAAAGCTAGCTTTCATTATTTTTTTAAACCTAAAATGGACAGCTACTATTGCTTGTAGTATTAAAACACTTTATATAAGGTTAAAAAATAAAAGGAAAGTTGTTTCTGATTAGATTAGACTTTTAAGAGATGTTGTATCGGACTTTTTCCACTGTCTCAAGTGTTTTACACACAACGTTTCGGGAGTTTGTGTTCTACTCCCGTCCTCAGGTGAATGAACTCCTGGCTAGTCCTGAGAAGGACTGATTTTTTGTACGTCTTTTCACGTACACTCGGTGCCTACCCCGGGGTTTGAACCCGGGACATCATTCAGAAAACATCTTAGACTTTTAACTCCAGCATCTTTCATTTGAGGCTTTAAAATATTCTTATAAATTCGGTCAACTCAGCGTTATCTATAAGTTATCAATTACTGTCGTAATTGTAACTATTTTTTTATGTTAATTTCTTATTTATTAAAATTCGGCGTATAATCTTATTAAATATGCCAAAATTCTCAACATTGTATACATACTACCCAAGCATATCAGTGTCGACAGTAATGGTAATTTTATTATTGATCATTTAATCTAATTCTTTACACTCTTAGCGAAACGTAAGTGTCCTGCTTATGGATGCATTCTACTTTGCTGCATATAACTATAACATAAAAAGTGAAGGTTAATTCTAGTTATATTTGGAGGCACTCTAGTCAATAGAGTCACTGGCGTCAACACAGCAACGTTGCCGCACCACGGAGGCGAAACAGTTGAGCAAATGTGAACATAAAGAAGGAGGCATTGGCTACTATTGCCTGTCCGCTCTGTATAAGTGTATAAAAAAGCCACGCCATCTATATAAATTACCATAAACTTAATTGTATAACCGCAGATAGGGAAACGGCGAAACCGCCTCAAATAGAAATCGTTCAAATTTTGTGTGGGGGGTAAACTCAACGCGGGAATTCATTTTAGCAGGAAAAACGTCGTCGACTCCGATCGGAGGCGGAACGGAGTCCAACTCTTATGTACTGTATAGTGTTTGGAGGCGTATAAGTAATATGCGTACATGTATATATATATATTGTATATATACTAGTCGTTGTAAATTGTAAATATTGTATATGTTAAATGTAAATAGCAAACAAATGCCTCGTCATCTAATTAGTGACGCGCATGAATGGATTAACGAGATTCCCACTGTCCCACCTACTATCTACCGAAACCACTGCCAAGGGAACGGGCTTGAAAAAATTAGCGGGGAAAGAAGACCCTGTTGAGCTTGACTCTAGTCTGGCACACATATCGCATATTACCATTGCAGATGACACAACGGATCCTAAGCTCATAATCTAATTCGTCTAATAGAATCCGATCAATATCCATGTAGCGTAACAGGTAAGGCGAGACAAAAAATGAACAAGAACACTCAAAATTTCAACAGCCGATGCGATAGTCTAGTGTGCGGGGGGAGCAACAAAACAACACGAAGAAAACAGTCTTCCAATAGTTTAATTAAATAACAGTTATGAGGCTTGATTATAAATTGTATAATTAAGTAGCTATCTTTAAATCAAGCCTTCCCATAAAAAGTAAAGTGATCCAGCATAGTTTTTGTATTATCTGTAACCTCATTTACCTTGCTGTGTCGAGGCTGGTGCTATATGCGCTGGCATCTGGCGGTACAATGATCAACTTGCCCCGGATTCGGGATACAGAGTTGGATCGCGCCTTTGGTGCTTGCGCAGCAACCATTGTATGAGGTGTGTGTCTTGGTGATGTGTTGACCTTGTTACTCTATCTCTTAGGTCTGTGGTTCTGAGTAGAGCACAGTTAATTTGGTGCCCAACTGTGAATGGTCTCACTGAGTCCGATTCTAATCGCCAAGGATACGGAAAAATTCCGACCCCAGCGGGATTCGAACAGAGGACTTGCTTAATGCAAGCCTGGCGCTAACCCATCTGCGCCACGCAGCTTCGTTTCCAGCATAGTTAATACAGTCAATTTGTGCTCAAAAGGGCCCCTAGCGGGAAAGTTGTGGGGTAGTTTTAATTTCTTCCATTTTATATGTTTTTTGCGGTGCTGAATCCGAATCTCAGGTTTGCTAACAACATTTCGTGACGCAACATTGAAGAAAATACAAAAAAGGTAAACATTTTCATTTTTTGGCGGTTTTTTGCTTACAACTCCGAAACTATCAACTTTTCGTAAACAACTTTCCTATTCAAAATGAAACTACGTAAAATTTCCTACAAATTTCATTATTTAGGTTTATTTTCTGACGGACCGTTTCGGCTCAAGCGCTAGTTGAAAATTGGCGTATTTCGGCTGTCTCCATAAAAAACCCACTCTTTCCACTTCAAAACTTTAATTTATTATTAAAGGCTGTCATTTAGTGAATTCCTCCTTCCAATACAATGTATACTGGTTTAAACTATTATGCCACCTCCAGTACTAAAAAAAAAGCATTTTCAAAATCACATTGTATTTAAATTCTGTGCAAATATAATTCCATCTTCTACGTCTTTTCATTTTATTTATTCTCTTACACCTTCACCAAATGATTTTATAACTGCCCCGTTTGCTTTAAAAGCTCTCTTTCCTTGCATTCGATTTGTTCACAAACGATTCCAGGACAAGTACGTCACCGTGTACATGCGTTCCCAGTCTCAAAGCCCTGTGTACACACCGGCTATCTGCGCACTGTCAGTGTCAGTGCGAAGGGAGTAGTTCGGTGTTAGAATCCAACGACAACACAATTCAACAAGTTATGTTTGTTTACGCGTAGTGTTAAAAATGACTTCAAATGTGTGTTTTATTTATGATGAAGCGCTGGATAATAATGTAGAGGTGAGAAAGGTGCGGGAAAGAGGTTTGAAAACGTTTATCGGGTCAAGCAAGAAGAGGAAGGACGGTGTGCATGTTCAGCTAAGTAAAAAATCTGCAGTTGAGGTTCATGAAAGATGTCGTAAATACTACAGTAATGAAAGAATGATTGCCGCTCAGTTGAAGAAGGTGGAGCAGGGTAGGGAGCAAGTCAAAAGACGTTCTACTGAAGCACCTTTCAGTTTCAAAACTCATTGCTTTATGTGTGGCCTCGTCATAATACGTGAGTTTATAGAACAACAAAGAAAAACGAAAACCAATCGCAATATTGTGTATCAGGTTCGAGTTTTGAAAGTCAAGGAAACTATCATAAAAAGAGCAGAAACGTGGTGATGAGTATGGACAAGCCATAATCAAGAGTGATTATCGTCCTGACAAAAACACAGTTAAAGCTCATCTACTCAAAAAATATGGAAGCGATATAATAATTACTCGATACTCCGGCACATTTCTTGTAAAGGTAAAAAAGGCTGCCAACGCAATTGTGGATGCAGGAAGGCTGGCCTCCATTGCTCCCCGATCTGCACATCGTGCGCAGGGCTGTGTGAAAACGTCGAGCTCCCGGAAGACAGCAGTGACATTGACGAAGAAGAGACCGAAGAAAGAGGCCAAGAACACACTGAAGAAAGACGCTGACACGATGAGGACGGTATGTCTAATCTCACAATCTATTTCGTAATCACTCATATCTCCTTAAGATATGATCACAAGTCGTTGTTTTTTCATCACGTCTTTCATTTTCCAAATGAACAAGCCTCGACGTTGACGATAGAACAACCGGAACCTGTACCAGGACTCGCCGCCTTCGAAGAACCTCATCCAGGACCCTCTAAACGACAACGGCTCATATAAAAGTGGGTTTTTGCGGAGACAGATAAAATAAGCCAATTTTCAACTATCGCTTGAGCCCGAACGATTTGTCGTATAAAAAAACCTAAATAGTAACGTTTGTTGGAAATTTCATGCACTTTCATTATGAATTCAGAGGTGATTTACGAAAAGTTGATAGTTTTCGAGTTATAAGCAAAAAACCACAAAAAATTAGATTTTTTACTTTTTTGCGTTTTTTCAATGTTGCGTCACGAAATTTTGTTAGCAAACCTCAGATTTGGATTCAGCACCCCAAAATACATAAAGAATAGAAGATATCAAAACTACCCACAACTTTCCTGGTAAAAACACAATTTGACTGGATTAAGTAGTATTTTATTTAACAAGTACTGAAAACAGAGTTATAACGGAAGAATTTGGATGATTACGGACAAGGCGACAGCTGAGTCCACTAAAACTTTAGGTACGTGTTCCATACAAAAAAAAAATTGCTGAAGCTCTCAAATTCCAAATGATTTTGTTCTGTAAGTGTCTTGTACATATGTTCAGTCCTCTAAGCTGTTAATAAGTTACATTTACATGATGCAGTCCTCTAAAGGAGCATTTTGGAGAGTACCAACAAAAAGAAACAAATTGTATCTTGACTGTCGACTAATCTGTTACTTCTATTGAATAGAAATTTAAACAATAATGTGGTAATTAATTTAAATATACTGTGTACACTGCTGTGCAATAAGCACAAGTTTCATGACTATTTTTCACAATATTCTAGTTGTATAATTCAGGTCTATTTTAATTGCCTAGCAGCAGTTTTAATAAATGATAAAAGCCCAAAACTAAGACCTTGAAAAAAAAACGCTAATAATAAATACAGCAAAGCCGAAAACATCTTTTATTCGCAACCATATATGTAATAAGATCATTACTGACTTTTAAAAAGTTGGAAAATGAGCTATTCCCAACTTCTAGCTTTCCAACCGGTCGGAAAAGTGATTGCCGTCGCAGCGGTTGGAAATGAATCCATTCCCGACCGCTGTGTAGGTAGGGACACTGGGAATCTCGTTTATCCATCCATGCGCGATCCATTCTGAAGTTTGGTCCGTTCCTCCCGACTCACACTGTACATGTGAAAACCTAACATATGTGTTTAAGATTTTTTATTTTACACAGTTTTATTGCTCTTCTGTAAAATTTGGTCAAAGTCAGATACGTGCTTTTGCCGAATCACCAACGATATGACCCCTGCCACGGGTCAGTGCTTAATCGGCCGTGTAGTTGGTGCCCAATTACCCTGATTACGTAAAAGATTTAGGAACTGACAGTGGAGAAAATAATGGATATCAGGAATCATTACAAGATGAACCTGTGGCCTCTTCTAGTGAAAAACAACTCAAAAAACAAATAAAAAGAAAAGTTGTGAATATGTATGGAAGAAGGTATGTCCTTCAAGCCCGCCCTTAGTAATTCCTAACTTCGTCGAGGAAGAACTTGACGAAGTACCTGAAATAGGTAGACCTTACCATTATTTCAAGTTATACTTTGATCAGGACATTCTACAGTATATTGTTTTCGAAAGTAACAGATATGCATTGCAAAAAAACCCAAATAAACCCTTACCATTAGGCGTTGATGAGTTAGAATTTTTTTTTTGGGTGTAATATTCTATATGTCTATAATCCACTTACCACGAACCCGGGTGTACTGGGCTAGAGATACAAGAATACCACAAGTTACAGATACAATGTCTCGTGATAGATGGGAAGCAATCAAAGCAAACTTGCATTTCAATAACAATGAAAACGAAGTCAGAGGTGATGACCGGGATAAACTGCATAAAATTAGACCTCTTGTTACACACTTTTGTAGGAAATATAAAGAACACGTTCCCGTCCCTCAGATGATGTGTGTGGATGAGCAAGTGGTTTCATACAAAAGTCGTTCTACGCTGAAGACTTATAATCCAAACAAGCCAAATAAATGAAGGTACAAGGTATGTGTACTGTGTGATGTATGAGGTGTTAGTTATGACTTCGAAATTTACACAGGAAAGATATTACCAGTTCATGGAAGGTCAGATTTGGGATCTAATAGTAATATAGTGCTAATAATGGCAGAAATAATTCCTGAAAACATGAATCATCTGCTATACTACGACAACTGGTCTTCGTCACCTCTTATGTCTACATTACAGAAACGTGGAATAGGTTCCCTAGGCACAATACGAAGTAACATAATTCCTGGTCTTACACTTACAAAGATTTGAAAAAAAACTTGGAAGAGGTACATATGTAGAATTTTGTGCTACAGTCGATGGTTCTGAGATACGCGTAGTTAAATGGTTCGACAACAAGGCCGTAACCCGAGCTAGTAGCTAGTAGCTTTTGTGGAGCTCAATCAATAGATGAAACAAAGAGATTTTCCAAAACAGAAAATAGAGAGATTAGCGTGAGTCGTCCTTTTATAGTAAAACAATACAATACATTCATAGGCGGAGTGGATCTGCTAGATAGACTAGTTTCACATTATAGAATCCCGTATGTACCAAAAGTTTTCGGAAAAATTTCAGTTAATTTCGTTATAGCAAGAGCGTCTTCGATAAAGGTGCACTTGGTAACAAAATGTAGCAAATACATTAAAGTTGATTATTAAGTGTCAGTTTTGACAAGTACATGCTATTAAAGATGTCGTATAAACTTAGTATTCGTAGAAGTATATATCAGTTAGTTGGACAATTGCCTAAGCGTGATATTTTTAGAATTTATAGAGACCAAAATATTTCGGTTTCGACAATTTACAAGACAATTCAAGATTGCGAAGAAGGAATACCGTGCATAAATTTTCCAAAAAGTGGAAGACCGAGAGTTTTTAGTGGTGCTAATAAAAGAAGATTGGTTGAGAATGCCAAAAACAAGGTGGGAACATCATTGCGTAAATTATCTCGCATATTCCACGCTGCTCGAATGACTGTAAGTAGGACACTCTCAAGAAATAATTTAAAATACAGAAAAAAAGCAAAGGCTCCAAACTACACGGCAGCTCAGCTGGAAAAAATTCCCAGATGCTGCCGTGCATTGAGACGCATTCATTTTCACAATAAAGTTGTCATGACGGATGATGAAAAATATTTCACGTTGTCCAACTCTGAAATCAAAGGCAATTATGGTTTCTATACTAACAATGTACCAGACGCTCCGAACGAAGTTAAATTTAAAGGCATAATGAAATTTGCTGATAAAATTCTGGTGTGGTGCGCCATCTCAGAAGCTGGGGTTTCACAGCCGTAGGTTGGACGTGTTCGCGGTGAAGCTATCATTTATATAGAGAGATGCCTCACGAAACTTCGTCGCTTTATAATTACTCATCATCCCAATGACGAAATAATTTTCTGGCCTGACCTAGCATCGTGCCATTACGCCAGAAGAACGACAGACTGGTTAACCGCTCAAAATATCAATTTTGTTCCCAAGCGTGACAACCCTCCAAATGTGCCTCAGGCGAGGCCTATAGAAGAGTTTTGGGCTCTTTTGAGTAGGAAGGTATACGATAGTGGGTGGGAAGCCCAAAATGAGGAGCAACTAAGGCGACGAATATTCCAAAAAATGGGTGAGATCAATTTAACAACGGTCCAAAGGCTTATGGCGCATATAAGACCAAAACTACGGGCCATAGAAAAACATGGACCCCTGTCTGTCGTTTAAATGTTAATTTTTACAATGTAAAGATATAGGAATAAGTTTCTGTTATTAAATTAGGAATAAAATTTATTTTTAAAAAAATATGAATAATTTTATTTTTTCCGACAACTTTTGGGACATACGTTACATATGAGATCTAAAAAGTGGTACCTCCATATATTTTTTTTCATTTTATGAATGTGTTTTGTCAATGCTTGGAGACAGTATTGCAAAGACAAGATGAAGCAAGGACCTGCTAATAAAGATCTGCCAACCCTTCTAAAATTCCGGAGCTGAAGCTCTTTGTACGTTGGGTAAGTCAACGTTATCAAGCAAAAAAAGAGGACGCCCGTCATCTTCAAATCAAATAGATATCGACTATGAAAAAAAAAAAAAGGAGGCTTGACAAGCCAATTCCAAAGTTTGATGTTCCACACGATAATAATATAAAGACTGTACTCGATAAAATCCGGGCAGGTGCATTTAATTATTATACTTTTGTTTTAATGGTGGGTTTTGATTTTGTGAACAATTGGGATCATGACGTTTGCAAATAAGCAAAATGTCATCGAATCAAGAGCAAGTTTGAAGATATATTGTGTACACGCATGTGGGTAATCCTACTTTATCCACTAGAACAGTCTTTCCCAACCTGTGGTACGCGTACCACTAGTGGTACGCAGAAGCCACTGCGGTGGTACGTGGTGCTCTGGACACGAGAAAAAAAAATGTTTTAAAATTTGGTTGTTGAACAAAACCACATTTTTTAAAAGAATACATTTCAACAATTATGGCAACACAACTTCTTGCCATGCAGATCAACTTTTATTCGCAGTACAGCTTCAAAGCGTGATGTTGAAGTTTATTCCTTTTTTAGTTTCAGTATATGTAATATTAGACAATATTCTTTCAACATCAGCATTCTCGTGTGGAATACACAAAATAATAAGAACTCGTACAGCAATATTTTTAAAAATATATTCCTCGTGAAAATCTTTTGAAGTACAAAATAAATTTCGTGCAACTGATGTCGACATGATAATGCGAATTGAGAAAACTAATTTATTGTGTAAGTACGTTAAATAAATGTTAAAAGAATTTTGCTTAATCGTGATTTAAAAAAAAAATCCTTAAATATTATTATTTTTGGTAGACACAAATTCCGCTGGTTCTCTTTAAAAACAGGTCTTGCCGCCGCTACGCGGGCTGAAAATCCGCTACTGTAACGGAATTCCGATTGTTCAGATCAATTAATAAAATATTATAACACTACACAGAATTTTATTTTTCATACGTATCTTTGGAAAATGGGTTAGTTAGATTAGTAAAATAATAAACATATTCCATCCATAATTACCTCCACGTGACTAAGTGGTACGCAAAATATTTTTGTGTTGTGAAGTGGTACGCCAGGAAAAAAGGTTGGGAAACACTGCACTAGAACAATATCAAAATTGTTAAAAACACCCAAGTCAACTATTGCCCACGTGTTGAAAAGATATCGTGAGCAGCTGACTACCAAATGAAGACCGGGAAGTGGTACTAATCCTGGGCCAACGTATCCAAAAACTGAGAAGCAAGTGTTGGTGATTTTTAAGAGTAACCCTAACATTTCAGTACGAGCTGTCGCAAACAAGGTGAGTATGTCAAATTCATACGTACAGTCACTGAAAAAGCGGACTGGGTTGAAGTTTTTTAAAGTTCAAACGGCTCCGAATCGCAGTGGAAAACAAAATGTCACTGCGAAAACCCGAGCACGAAAACTTTGCTCACAAATCTTAACGAAACACGATTGCATAGTGACGGATGATGAAACATACGTGCTTGCGGACTTCAAACAATTGCTTGGAAAGGAATATTATATGGGAAAGAATAAGAAAAGTTCCAGAACAATTTAAGAAAAAAATTAAATCGAAATTCCCTAAAAAATACTTGGTTTGGCAGGCAACTTGCACATGTGACAGAAAGAGCTGCAGTTTCATTTCCACGGGTACCATTAACTGGGAAATTTACCTTGAGGAATGCCTCCAATAACGCTTAATATAAAGCGGAAAATATCGCCAAATTCAAAAGGGTCTGGACTAGTGCATCCAAATTGGTCACAGGAGAGTGTTAAGTTATTTTGCTGTTGTAGATGCTTAATCGCATTTCACGCCTTTAGGGCAACTTGTTGCTATGTTAAAACCATTTTCAATCTTTGCGCACAAGTACAATCTCATCTTCCGCACATTTGATTCAGGTCATTTTGGTATTTTAAATAGCCACCTAGGCTTTAGGGCAGCGTGCCCGTATGCTAAACCCTTTAATTACTTATTTGGCTCCATCGCTTAATTCCAGAATCATGATTTTGCACATATTTGGCCCCAAACGCAGTATTTCTCGTCGGTTGGAGCGCCCCTCTGATGGCGCTTTGGCAGCCGAGCGTTATCGCTCGCAAGAATTCCGAATCTTCTAGAAAACACGCCGTTGCGGCGTGCTACCATTGTCGCCGGCATTAATTTGTTTCATTTTATCGCCTCGCGATTGGCTGCCGAGGTTTAGTCACGTGGGGACGCGACCGATGTGACCTGTGGCAGCGCTTCCCTCTGGGCAGTTGATCGCAGCCCGTTGCAGAGAGCGTACGTTCGATGGTTGTGTTACCCAGGCGGCGTCCTTCGGCCCCTTAGGTGCCCGAGGACGCCTGCCGCTGTCCTTTTAGTTTTGTTGCCGTGGAGGCCCTCTTTTCCGTTGCCCGTCTCGAGCTGTGGCAGCGAGCGCTGCGAGAATTGTTTCACCTTCGAGAGGTGTTGTGGTTGTGCGAGATTCGAATTGTTTCGGCGTAGCGTGGGTGCATCTGGAGTCCAGTTTCTGCTCCCGTAAGTAAGGGGTCGTCCCCTTCATCTCGACAATCGAGGATCTGTCCCGCAGAACGTAAGTGGCCCATTTTTCGTCGTCCAGTTGTACGCGTCCTGACGCGTCTCACGTCGCCAGTATGGCGGATGTCCACTCATCCCTATAGCCGTCGAACATCGAATGTACCTGCCACCTAAGACTGCAGCCTGTCGCAACTCAACTGTACCAGGCTCCCCAACCGCCTACATATTAAGGTATGTGTCTTTGAACTGATTACCGCTGTGAACGCGAGTGTACCTGTCCCGCGGAGAGCATTAAGCCCCGCGTACGAGCTGTATTGGGACGCCGCGAGCGAGCCCGTCACATCTCTTGTGCCTACAGGCACTGTCGTCATATTTGTGCGTTCATTCCAAATTACAGACTGTCTATTTTACAAGGGCTTGCATTACTGTTTGTTGCATAAGGCGTCACGCCCGCATATTTGTACATTCATTCCAAATTACAGACTGTATATGTTACAAGTGCTACTTTGTTCATTACTGTTCAACATCTGTCGCTAGGTTTAGAGCGCGCGCCAGCTGGTGTTTTCTTAGATATAATCTATTCATAGATATAGGGCGACGCACTCCGCCGCCCCACTGTAACCCGTGATTCAATACATGATTTGTTAGTTAAGGGAACTATTGTTTTGTTTCGACTTGTGCATGTTCTGTTTCAGATAAGCTCCCCCTTCAGTGTACTGATTATTGTGCGACGGGACGAGGGAGCTTTGAGCGTACAGGTGGGTGAGACAGCTGCGTAGTCGCGGTCGGATTGGCACCTAATCACAATCTTTGCATAAGGCAATCTCGAAATTGTTATTTGACCTTGCAACTCTTGAGTAATCCTATCGTCGGAGTATTTTGCGTGCTTCGCTCCCGTCTAACCGTCCAGGCCCGGTTAGTCGGGTTAAGACAGGCTTGGTGGCGCCCTCATAATTCTGACATACCCTATATATATATATATATATATATGCCGCAACACGCTTGCCCAGAACGTATCGTGTGACTCACGCCCGACTCCCTGAGCGTTCCAGCCGTGGCCTTTAGCCTATTTTGAGCCGATCTCAGGGCAAGTGTGCCAGTTTTTCAGGACTGATTCCGTGGTGCGATGCTCACTTTGGGTGGGTGTCGTAAAGTTCTTTTAATACCGTAACAAGAGACTGTACAGAAACTGATGAGTGGGGTCAAACGTAAGGTCCGTGGATTATATCAAAACAGTGACCAGAATTAAAATGGCCGTTTAAACTTCTGTAATTATATTATATATGTAAGAAATAAAATTATAAATTAAAAATATACTAGTAGTGTAAATTTTAAGGTGCGTTTAGATATAGCGAACGAACAATACAAACTACCGAATTCGCATAGTGTAAACGGCTAAACGAACACGAACGAATGTGTGCAGTCGCATTCGCGGAGATTCGTTGCATCATATAGCGAACGAAGGCGAACGATTGACAGTAAATCACCCAATCCGCATAGTGTAAACGGCTAAGCGAACACGAACGAAGGGATGCGTTCGCATTCGCGGAAGTTCGTTGCTTGAGCGAACTTTAGAACGAATTCGCGCCCAACTTAAACGGTATTTGGTTGCATTTGGTGTTTGACGTTTAATTACGTCATAACTTCGTGATTTAAATTCACATTGCTTTTTCAAAAATGGAGTGGTCGAACGATCTCGTTATTCAATTAATTGAAAAATATCGGGAAAGGCCGTATTTATGGGACCCAAAAGATAAGAATTATAAACTGAAATCAACGAAAAGTGATGGATGGAAGGAGGTTGGAGATTTTTTTAGTTGTGAGGCAGAAGCAAAGAAAAAATGGATTCTTTGCTGTCTTTCTTTCGAAGGGAACGACAGAGACAAGTCAAATCAGGAGCTGGAGCAGATGAGGTCTACAACTCATCATGGTTCGCTTTTAAAAGTATGCTGTTCCTTATGGACAAATTTACGCCGAGAAATACGCGAAGTACACATGAAGCTGATGTAAGTACTTAAAAATGATTAAGTAGGAAAAATGAATATTAATTATCTCAAAATAATAGTAGTTTGTATCGATGCCGGAAAAAGGTCCGCAGGAAAAAGTTCCGCGGAAAATGTTCCGCCGGAAAAAGTGCCGTGGGGAAATAAATCCGCAGGAAAAAGTTCGGCAAGAAAAAGTTCCGCAGGAAAGCGATGCTTTGGTGTTTTGTCCATGTTACATGATTAATAAGTACCATACCATAGGGTACAAATGCATATGATAAAAATGGAAAAATTTGCTGGGCTCTTATGTATATTATAATTACATTTATAGTATTTTAAATTACTACAGTAACTATATAATCACAGTGTGGCCATACAATTTTTGACTGGTACTTTTTTATCCAATATCAAAATACGATTTTGCGGAAAACCATGATGATGTAATAAAAAAATTGAATTTTTTAACGGTGTAAGCGACATTTGATAACAAAATAGTAATTTACGATACTAGTGCGTAAAGCTACTCTTTAGGCACGTTATAAAATGCCAATGTCTTATTTTGACATTAGTAACCTTTTGGGGTGAAATTCGGTGCACGGTCCGGTCTGTTTCGCATCCGCTGCGAGCGAAGTAAGTTCATAGTTCGATCAACGTGTATGTCAAAATGTTGTGGGTGCCGCTTGCCGCTATCAATGTTTAAAGCAATGCGTTGCGCTCTCGGCGGTGGTCCAGGTTAATGGTTTATGTTAGTTGTTAGGTCTTGATAATTTTTTTTAGAGAAAAAATAGGAGAGAGAGTTTGTTCAACGTTACATTTTTATGTTCACTGGTACATTTTTGCGCATGCGCACTAGACCGGACCGTGCACCGAATTTTTACCACTTTTTGTAACTGTGATTATATTGCAGGTTAAGTTTTACGTCAGTCTGTGTCAAACAACAAACAAACCCTAACCTTTTAATCTTGAATTTGACAGAGACTGACAATACACTTCAGTACTGACAAACGTATAACACATATCAAGGCCTGCTCAGAATCATTTTTTTTTATCTCATGGTATAATCTGTAGTGTAAGTTGCCTTTTTTATGAATAAAACATTATGCATGAAATCGACATTATGTTATTATTTCTTATTTAACTTTTCCACGGCCGTGGGTGTTCACGCGTAACTTTTTCCTGCGAAACTTTTTCCTGCGGATTTATTTCCCGACGGCACTTTTTCCGGCGGAACATTTTCCGGTGGAACTTTTTCCGGCGGAACTTTTTCCGGGATTCAGTTTGTATACCAAGGCATTGAAGTTTAGTTTTTTATCACGAATGTGGATTTAGTTGCCGAGGCCCGTAGGGCCAAGGCCAATAAACCACATGAGAGATAAAAAGAAACTTCAGTGCCGAGGAGTACACTATGTTTTATTTGAAATCGAGAAACCGTGCATTTACAACATTTTAACCAACATTTGTAGGTTAGTTAACATCGGTTGACGTTTATCTATCGCCTCGCCACCTATAAAAAAGTCGTAACACAATGGATTACTTCACTATCGATTTCTCGCATTTTAATGACGATTTCGAGGTACTTCACCGCCGATTTCAAATAAAATATTATTTTTATTATGAATAGTTGTTATTAGACACTACATTAAGCAGTATATCATAGAATAGTATATTATACATCAAGGTAGCGAAGCGCAGTATTATAACCTGAGCGCAGCGCGAAGTATCTAAAGCGCGAAGGTTATAAGAGGGTTCGCCACCGTGGTGTATATACTATTTTTTGCACTACCAAACGGCTTAAATACCTATATTCCCAACAAATTTCGAAAATATTTTAACTGTCAACCTGACAATACAGCTCTTTAAAACGTCAAAATTAAAATAGTCATATTTGGTAACTTAGCAATTTATTAGTTACCACGGTGAAAATTGTTTATTTTACTTTCTCTCCCTTGGTGGAGAAAATCAACTTCACGACCTAAAAATAGGCCAATAACGGTGCGTTCTGAGACTAGTAGTGCAAAATAGTATATTATACATCAAAGTAGCGAAGCGCAGCATTATAGCCTGAGCGCATATTAGATACTGAGCGCGCAGCGCGAAGTATCTAAAGCGCGAAGGTTATAAGACGATTCGCTACCGTGGTGTATATACTATTTTTTGCACTACCAAACGGCTTAATACCTAAATTACCAACAAATTTCGAAAATATTTTAACTGTCAACCTGACAATACAGCTCTTTAAAACGTCAAAATTAAAATAGTCATATTTGGTAACTTAGCAATTTATTAGTTACCACGGTGAAAATTGTTTATTTTACTTTCTCTCCCTTGGTGGAGAAAATCAACTTCACGACCTAAAAATAGGCCAATAACGGTGCGTTCTGAGACTAGTAGTGCAAAATAGTATATTATACATCAAAGTAGCGAAGCGCAGCATTATAGCCTGAGCGCATATTAGATACTGAGCGCGCAGCGCGAAGTATCTAAAGCGCGAAGGTTATAAGACGATTCGCTACCGTGGTGTATATACTATTTTTTGCACTACCAAACGGCTTAATACCTAAATTACCAACAAATTTCGAAAATATTTTAACTGTCAACCTGACAATACAGCTCTTTAAAACGTCAAAATTAAAATAGTCATATTTGGTAACTTAGCAATTTATTAGTTACCACGGTGAAAATTGTTTATTTTACTTTCTCTCCCTTGGTGGAGAAAATCAACTTCACGACCTAAAAATAGGCCAATAACGGTGCGTTCTGAGACTAGTAGTGCAAAATAGTATATTATACATCAAAGTAGCGAAGCGCAGCATTATAGCCTGAGCGCATATTAGATACTGAGCGCGCAGCGCGAAGTATCTAAAGCGCGAAGGTTATAAGACGATTCGCTACCGTGGTGTATATACTATTTTTTGCACTACCAAACGGCTTAATACCTAAATTACCAACAAATTTCGAAAATATTTTAACTGTCAACCTGACAATACAGCTCTTTAAAACGTCAAAATTAAAATAGTCATATTTGGTAACTTAGCAATTTATTAGTTACCACGGTGAAAATTGTTTATTTTACTTTCTCTCCCTTGGTGGAGAAAATCAACTTCACGACCTAAAAATAGGCCAATAACGGTGCGTTCTGAGACTAGTAGTGCAAAATAGTATATTATACATCAAAGTAGCGAAGCGCAGCATTATATCCTGAGCGCATATTAGATACTGAGCGCGCAGCGCGAAGTATCTAAAGCGCGAAGGTTATAAGACGATTCGCTACCGTGGTGTATATACTATTTTTTGCACTACCAAACGGCTTAATACCTAAATTACCAACAAATTTCGAAAATATTTTAACTGTCAACCTGACAATACAGCTCTTTAAAACGTCAAAATTAAAATAGTCATATTTGGTAACTTAGCAATTTATTAGTTACCACGGTGAAAATTGTTTATTTTACTTTCTCTCCCTTGGTGGAGAAAATCAACTTCACGACCTAAAAATAGGCCAATAACGGTGCGTTCTGAGACTAGTAGTGCAAAATAGTATATTATACATCAAAGTAGCGAAGCGCAGCATTATAGCCTGAGCGCATATTAGATACTGAGCGCGCAGCGCGAAGTATCTAAAGCGCGAAGGTTATAAGACGATTCGCTACCGTGGTGTATATACTATTTTTTGCACTACCAAACGGCTTAATACCTAAATTACCAACAAATTTCGAAAATATTTTAACTGTCAACCTGACAATACAGCTCTTTAAAACGTCAAAATTAAAATAGTCATATTTGGTAACTTAGCAATTTATTAGTTACCACGGTGAAAATTGTTTATTTTACTTTCTCTCCCTTGGTGGAGAAAATCAACTTCACGACCTAAAAATAGGCCAATAACGGTGCGTTCTGAGACTAGTAGTGCAAAATAGTATATTATACATCAAAGTAGCGAAGCGCAGCATTATAGCCTGAGCGCATATTAGATACTGAGCGCGCAGCGCGAAGTATCTAAAGCGCGAAGGTTATAAGACGATTCGCTACCGTGGTGTATATACTATTTTTTGCACTACCAAACGGCTTAATACCTAAATTACCAACAAATTTCGAAAATATTTTAACTGTCAACCTGACAATACAGCTCTTTAAAACGTCAAAATTAAAATAGTCATATTTGGTAACTTAGCAATTTATTAGTTACCACGGTGAAAATTGTTTATTTTACTTTCTCTCCCTTGGTGGAGAAAATCAACTTCACGACCTAAAAATAGGCCAATAACGGTGCGTTCTGAGACTAGTAGTGCAAAATAGTATATTATACATCAAAGTAGCGAAGCGCAGCATTATAGCCTGAGCGCATATTAGATACTGAGCGCGCAGCGCGAAGTATCTAAAGCGCGAAGGTTATAAGACGATTCGCTACCGTGGTGTATATACTATTTTTTGCACTACCAAACGGCTTAATACCTAAATTACCAACAAATTTCGAAAATATTTTAACTGTCAACCTGACAATACAGCTCTTTAAAACGTCAAAATTAAAATAGTCATATTTGGTAACTTAGCAATTTATTAGTTACCACGGTGAAAATTGTTTATTTTACTTTCTCTCCCTTGGTGGAGAAAATCAACTTCACGACCTAAAAATAGGCCAATAACGGTGCGTTCTGAGACTAGTAGTGCAAAATAGTATATTATACATCAAAGTAGCGAAGCGCAGCATTATAGCCTGAGCGCATATTAGATACTGAGCGCGCAGCGCGAAGTATCTAAAGCGCGAAGGTTATAAGACGATTCGCTACCGTGGTGTATATACTATTTTTTGCACTACCAAACGGCTTAATACCTAAATTACCAACAAATTTCGAAAATATTTTAACTGTCAACCTGACAATACAGCTCTTTAAAACGTCAAAATTAAAATAGTCATATTTGGTAACTTAGCAATTTATTAGTTACCACGGTGAAAATTGTTTATTTTACTTTCTCTCCCTTGGTGGAGAAAATCAACTTCACGACCTAAAAATAGGCCAATAACGGTGCGTTCTGAGACTAGTAGTGCAAAATAGTATATTATACATCAAAGTAGCGAAGCGCAGCATTATAGCCTGAGCGCATATTAGATACTGAGCGCGCAGCGCGAAGTATCTAAAGCGCGAAGGTTATAAGACGATTCGCTACCGTGGTGTATATACTATTTTTTGCACTACCAAACGGCTTAATACCTAAATTACCAACAAATTTCGAAAATATTTTAACTGTCAACCTGACAATACAGCTCTTTAAAACGTCAAAATTAAAATAGTCATATTTGGTAACTTAGCAATTTATTAGTTACCACGGTGAAAATTGTTTATTTTACTTTCTCTCCCTTGGTGGAGAAAATCAACTTCACGACCTAAAAATAGGCCAATAACGGTGCGTTCTGAGACTAGTAGTGCAAAATAGTATATTATACATCAAAGTAGCGAAGCGCAGCATTATAGCCTGAGCGCATATTAGATACTGAGCGCGCAGCGCGAAGTATCTAAAGCGCGAAGGTTATAAGACGATTCGCTACCGTGGTGTATATACTATTTTTTGCACTACCAAACGGCTTAATACCTAAATTACCAACAAATTTCGAAAATATTTTAACTGTCAACCTGACAATACAGCTCTTTAAAACGTCAAAATTAAAATAGTCATATTTGGTAACTTAGCAATTTATTAGTTACCACGGTGAAAATTGTTTATTTTACTTTCTCTCCCTTGGTGGAGAAAATCAACTTCACGACCTAAAAATAGGCCAATAACGGTGCGTTCTGAGACTAGTAGTGCAAAATAGTATATTATACATCAAAGTAGCGAAGCGCAGCATTATAGCCTGAGCGCATATTAGATACTGAGCGCGCAGCGCGAAGTATCTAAAGCGCGAAGCTTATAAGACGATTCGCTACCGTGGTGTATATACTATTTTTTGCACTACCAAACGGCTTAATACCTAAATTACCAAAAAATTTCGAAAATATTTTAACTGTCAACCTGACAATACAGCTCTTTAAAACGTCAAAATTAAAATAGTCATATTTGGTAACTTAGCAATTTATTAGTTACCACGGTGAAAATTGTTTATTTTACTTTCTCTCCCTTGGTGGAGAAAATCAACTTCACGACCTAAAAATAGGCCAATAACGATGTGTTCTGAGACTAGTAGTGCAAAAAATTGTTTAAGTACATTCACGCAAATGACTCTTGCCACTCCACAGCCCCTTCTGCTGAAAAGTATTCAGCGAATTCCCTCCTGATTAATTCACAATTTGCCGCAGGTTTTCTGCCTATTCTTTTAATTGGCAAAAATGAATTTGATCTTTCATCTGAATTTCGTCAAGATCCTGGAATCAAACGCCCTTCTTTTTCATAGTCATAAGTTCCATTTGGAGTGTAATGATTTCGAGAACTGCTACTTTTTCGTAAAAAATTAAGTAAATAAACACATGCTAGCACAACACTTGTTGAGCTTTCTGGTTGAAGAAGTAATGGCTTTCGCAAAACTCTAAACACTGCTGACATAACGCGGCGTGCTCTTGATAACCTATAATTGAAAATTCTTTTAATCGATCCTTTTTCCTGTGTACCAGAATAAGGTTTTAGTATATGCTCTTGTAGGGGAAAGGCATCATCTGCTACAAATACACATGGTACTACTTTTCGTCTGTTTACAAGAACTTCATCCTGGGACAGATTTAGTTCATTGTCTTGTAGTTTATGTTTAATACAGTGTGTCTAAAAACACCTCCACCTGAAATTCTGCCTTGGCATCCCACATCAGCGTAAAGGAAACAGTAATCGGCATCCACAAGTCCCATCAAAACGATGCTAAATGTAGACTTATAATTAAAAAACTCAGTTCCGCCGTTCATTGGTGCTTGTAATACGCAACGTTTGCCATCAATTGAACCGACACAGTGAGGAAAGTTCCAACATTCTTCAAAACTTTTTGCAACAGCTGACCACTCCTCTGGTGTAGAAGGCATCTAAAATCAACAAAATAGTTCTGAAAATCGTTAAAATAAAATCTTAATGTGAATGTTTGCAATTACAACTAAACAACATGTAGAAAATATACAAATATCTATATATATGCTAGAGTTTGTTCTACTTTGTAAGGAATTTGTTAAATATAGCTATGAATACATTTTACAGGAAAAGGAAATTAGTCTGGACGATGATGAAAGTGAAGATTTAAGTTCAGTTGTGAATTACGAAGAACCAGTAGTTTCAGAAAATGATGAAATAATAGCAGTACCTTCCACATCCAATGAAAAGACACAGGAATTTAAATCTCCTAGAAAACCTGTATTGGGAAAAAAGAAGGCTGCGCAGAATCCTACGGTAGATGCAGCTTACAAACTATTAGAACAAACTGTTTCCACGCGTACCCCTAGAGACCAAAGTTATATTTTTGGAGAACATGTTGCTGCAAAACATAGAAAATAGAGCGAGTACACGAAAAGCATGATTGAGCATTTAAAGTTGCAACATTCTTTTTGATGCACATATGGGAAAGTACAGTCAACCTTATACGGGACTATTGTCTGTGACTGTGCCATCAGCATTTCCATTACACCACTCTCAGCAATCTTCAGGGTATTCACAACCTTTACAAGCGTCAAATTTGTGAAATAATATCCAAAACAGGCAATCCAATTCGTCATTGTCACCGGAGTCTGCTATGTCACAGTCCATTTTGTAATCACAGACGTGCAATTCTCCGCGGTTTTTAGTTCGTTCAGAAAGTTTCTCCAAAACCTGTCAGACAATTTTGAAAATAGCGAGCAAGAAGGAAACGAGGACAACCGAGGAAGAGATAGAGAGAAGCAGTGGATAAAGAAATAAAGGAAAGATAATTGGATTAAAACTGTAGTGATATAGAAATATGGAAATTGAACATTCAAAGACAGCGAAGAATGTTTTAAAAAACCGATTTAATATAATTAGTAGAATTAGTAGTGTATTTCTTGCACAGGAATAGCTTCACGAAAACTCCTATTCTTTTTTGAAATTTTGGGAGCAATCATATTCAACAGAAATTCAAAATCGACTGCCGACATCCTACAAAAGTTTTGGAACTGCCCGGATTCTAGCTCTATCCTTCAGTTGCTCATTAAATCTGTGCCACTATATATTTCTCTACTTCTAAATAAGGATGTTATCCACCAGCGTCTTCTTCTTCTTCGTATTCTTTCAGTAAGTTCACTAATTACTATGAATGCTGCACTTGCAATGACAACGTCAGCGTCTGACATGTTATTATTGTTCAATAATAATATAAACAAAAATACGCGAACGATATCGAACCGAAACGATTGTGAGAATTCGCTTTCAGTGTAAACGAATAAGCGAACTCGTACGCCAAATAGCAAAATATCCGAACGTTCGTTCAGATTCGTCTGTTAGCCTTCGTTCGCTGTATCTAAACGCACCTTTATGAGAATTTTCATCTGCCCGGATTCTATACAATCTTTAGGACATTTACTAATCGAAGATCATGTTCGTCAGAGATGCAAAAACCAACATGTGGTCTAGAAAAATTTTTCAAGTTAATATGAATCGGTGAACAGATCAAATCAACAAAGGAAATCTGCGTCGCCAACTGGACGACGATGAAACAAAAGAACAAAAACATCTGTTTACCGAAACGCCACGATCCTGCACAAATTTCAAATACAAACCTCTGCAGAAATAAAACAATAAATTGCAAACAGCATGCCAGTTTCTAAAGTGCAGCAAATCACCCCGCAAAAAAAAACACCAGGGCAAGCCGACGAGCGGAGCCTCTAAAAGCAGCCCAAACTCACGCCAAATTGAAATCTAATTTTAATTAACAACGGCACTCCTAATCAATAGTGCGCCCTATAGAAACCACACAGGCATAGGAAAAATTAGCCGCTACCTTATCAAATTACCCTCAAGTCGCTAACAAGCATACAGGCCGATTAAAACGATTTTTTCCCTCAGCCGACGAAAAAATCGCGGCTCGCCGTGCGGGCGAAGTTTGCCCAGGAAGCGACAGAAATTCGAAACAAGCGGAGACCTAACAAAGACGCATTCTCTAACGGCTAAATCGGGACAAAGGCCAACTACAGCAGGCGAATTTATAAATATTACGAATTAAATTGTAATTAGCGGTAGGAAGAATCAAATTCAGGAGTATTTGGTATCAAAAAAACAGATAAAATCAGCGCGCAAATAATAAAAACAAGGAGAATTTTTTAACACACTCAGTAACAATAATGCTTAAGTAATTTTATACGCAGAGCTCGAGGGAAACAAACCCTCATTTTAATTTAACTAAACATAGCAAATGGGGTATCATTAGAATCGGCATTTCAACAGCCAGCCATTGCGACACCCATCAAGGCGCTAATATGTCGCGCCGCGAAAAAACCCCGGAATTATTAAATACAAGGAAAATAAGCAGTCATCCCTTCTCCTCGGACCAGGAGAGTCCATCAGCAGCCCTTCAGCTACAGGACCACCTAGCAGCCTCCAGCCTTCCAGGACAACTCAGCAGAGACCATCCAGAAGCCATCTCCAGTAGCAGCCCTCTGCAGGACCTCCAGCCAGCTCCGAATTCGCCAGCAGCCCCAGGAATTTTCCAGGATCCGCCTACAGCTCCCGCAGCTTCCAGGACGAGTCCACAGCCAGTCTGCTCCGAGCCAAACCTCGCCCGATCGCCATGGGCACCCCCAGGTCTGCTACGTAAGCTAGCCCCGACCCTTTGGAGGTCTCGTCTTACGCTCGCCGCCTGACAGCGAACCATGTGTTCCAGGAAACTCCGTATCCAGGAGTTGTTCGGCCCGCCGCCCAAGACGCCCCCGGCCTCTCCCTTGGCCCAGATCCCCCGCGCCCGGATCCAGGAGCTACACCGGCCCCATCCTTACTGGGAGGGACGCCTGCCATCAGGGAGTCCCCGAACGCCAACAAGGGCGCCTACCCCGGATTTCGTCTGCTTAACGGACGAGAGAGACCCAGAGCTCGGCACCCCCTGGAGAAGCCCTTTGGTGCAACAGCTTCGGGACGTGCCTTATGCCCTGCTGCGCCGCCCGCCGACCCCCCTGGCTCCCCGTCCGCGGATCCTCACTTGGGACCTCGAGGTGCGGTTGACGGACGCCGAGGAAGCCGAGCTCGAAGCCCTGTGGCGGGCCACTTGCCCCGACAGCAGCCCACGTCGCGGCCCCCGCTGGCGAAGGACCACCATTCCCCGGACTCCCCCAGGGGAAGCCCGTGCCCCGACAACGCCCCGCTCCAGTCGCCGTCCCCGAGAGGCATACTCGCGTCGCCGACGTTCCAGAACCTCCCAGCGCCCGCTACAATCCGTGCCCCGCACCGCTCCCCGGAAGGACCGGACTGTGTCCAAGCCGCGTTCCCCGCCTCCGGCAACTAGGAAAGGCCGCCCCATCACCTCCCGCGCCACCAGCGCCCGAGTCCAGACGACTCTTTGCGTATATATTTCTGTTCCGTGTTTTTTTATATATATAATATTAAGTTTTGTTTGTATGTATCATAGTGTCCGTAGAAATAAAAGTATTAAAAGTTTACACCAATCAATTAGCAGCATCGACAAGGGTAACGCCTACACCTCTCCTTCCGCTGACGCCATTGTAGAACCTACCGCTGAGCTAAGACCGAGGCGTGTTAAAGTGTTCTAAATGTCAAACTTGTTTGTGTATCACGAAACATCGAAACTGTTCTGTGGAGTTTCATATAACATATTGTATTAGTTGACTATTGGGTTATTATTTCCTTTTTTCTAAGTCATTGACTTCTCCAGTAACGATTTTACAAATTTTTTTTAACAAAAATTTAATTCAGTCTCAAAGAGGTTAATTTTACCTATTTTCATTTGTCACCTAATTTCAATAATTTTAACAACCTTTTTAATTTTCCTTGTTTAATTTGATGTCAATCCTGGCGACCTTGGGAGTGTATTCCCACATCGCTGTTGGTATGTGCGCTACCATTTTTACCATTTTACGTTTGTCATTTTATTACACATTCCAATTATGTGTGTTTATCTCTATGATCCTCAACCTTTGAAATGTCTAAAGCGAAACTTAACAAACTTGAACTTATATAGAAGTGGGTGAAAGGAGGAGAGAAAACATTCATATAGACGATGGCAGTGTGTTCTGCAGATGTTCAAAAATTGTAAGTGCAAAATTTGAGGTTAGGTTACATATTTTAAAGTTAATTTCTTCTAATATGTATATGTATGTATGTAGGTGCTTTGTGAGCAACAATCTCATTTCATTCAACATGAAGGTGGTGAAAAACATAAACAGAATATAAACATAAAAGAAAATCAATTGCAAATTGCGGAATGTTCAGGAAAAAATGCAAAGGCAAAGTTTAAATGTGATATATACAATGCTTTTAGTGGCTGCCAACATTGCTTGGGCTAAACTAGACTGCCCCCTGTTTAAACAGTTTTTGGAAAATATACCGGTAAAACATTACCAGATCGCACAACTTTGGTTAAAACCTATTTACCAAAATGCTACCAGAAGGTAGAAAAATGTTTTTATTATTTATTTTATTATTTTAGTAATTTAGATGTAAATAATTATTAATTAATAACAATTTTTTTATTAGACTATTGAACATCTACAGAAAGATATTGGAGAAAGCGCCATCTGGATATGCGTCGACGAAACGACCGATAGATATTAAGGGCACATATATTGCGTATCTTATCGTAGGTAAACTTACTGGTAAAGATTGCCCCAGTATTCCATATATACTTACTTGTAAGATATTGCAGAAAACAAACCACGCCACGGTTGCACGATTTATCAATGACTCTCTATTTAAGATATTGTCATTTAGTTAGAATATTTGAGATCTTCTAAATACAATATTTTTCAGCTATTTTGTAGAGCGCCAGTATAAACCATGAAAGGGTTCGATTGCTGTATTCATACGCTGCAGCCTACATGTTGAAGTGTGTACGTAGTATCAACATTTTTTACCCAAACATTATTCATTTCAGATGTTTGGCACAAGATGTCAGTTCTTTAATTTATTTTACAAAAAAAGTAATTTTAAAAGCACTAGCCCGTGTGCAACTGTGTCGAGAAAGACGCGTTGGGGCAGCTAGTTGAATGCGGCAGTTTTTACAGCGAAAACTTTGATAAAGTGATTTAGGTAATATTCGTAGATTTAACATTTTCAATCTATAAATTAACTTTGTTTTACAGGTAATAATGGAATTTGAGGCGGATGCAGGTTTGGCAATCGTCAAATCACAGCACATCACATTAATGTCATTTATTGACTATGTAGCCCATTAATTAGAAAAATCCCTGTGGAATATGAGATGTCATATTCCACTAGTGTAATATGAGCCGCCTTCTGTATTTAGAGTTGGATATATAATGCACTTATTATTGGACAGTTGTAGATAATAGTATTTTATTCACCAAACATACAATGTAAGCTATATTACACGAAGATGAAGTTTACACACGAGCCGAAGGCGAGTGTTGAAATCATCAAAGTGTAATACAGCCATTACATGCGTGTCAAACTCAATATTTTGTCTACAATTGTATAGCTTTGATAATGACAGGTAGCTAACTGCTTTCTTTGTTATTGCTTTTAATAAACTTTAGGGGCGGATGGACTCACCGGGATATCGGGAAATTTCCCGGTGGTCCGTCGCTCTGTCGGCCGTCGCGTGGGCCGTCCCCCGTCCCATTCTCGAAGAAAAAAATAGGTATTAAAAAAAATAAAAACTGTATACCCCGGATATTATAAGTTAAAATTTGCAGAACTGAGAACGCCTGTTTTAATTTAGCGCAAGCCGCCGCTGCCACTTATTTTTAATACATCAAAAGAAAATAAGCCGCTGGTCCGCTGGACGTGCACCTAGCAAACCAGTGAAATGACACAACGTCGTCGGCGAGATAAGGGCTGTCTAAGCGGATTTTAATGAGCTATAAATTATGACTATACACAAATTTTTTGTTTGAATTTAAATAGCCAATATCCTCAATCGCCCTGTCCTCAATTTTTAATTTTCTTTTCAGTTCAGCTTCAGTGTTCAGTCAGTGCAGTGCTGCAGTGTTTGTGTTTAAAAACGTTCAAACGTTGCTCGCTTATCAAGTTAATAATTAACGTTTATATATGGGCTATGGGCTAAAGTTTTAAATAACCTTAGCACTACATTGCGAGAACTTCAGAAGTATTAAAATTATCTCATCAAAACGAAAAGGACAAGAAAAAAAAAACTCGAAAGGGGAAAGAAAAGAAGAGACGAAATAGCAATAAAATGCCAGTCCCTGGCTAAAATATTCGGTCGCTTTTCTGCTCTATCAGGATCATCACCATCAACTTCAAGGGCGGAAAGTGATAATGATCAGGAACAAGTATCCCAACGAAATCTATTAAAAGTCAAAGAGCCTAGATTTCAAATGGAGCCTTCAAAAATGCAATTGGAGGACTCAGACGAGGATGAGGACGACGACGTGGAAATGGAAGGGGAGAATGACGATGATGGAGAAGAAGAAGAGGTGGAGTCAGTTCTAGAACAACAAGAGCCAGAGCCTTCGGATTTCTTTCATCGTCCGGATCCCTATTTTGGAATACCATCGAAAAGTGCCTGCTGCTCAAAAAGAAAACACCTTTTAATCTTCAAAAAGCTTTTCCACGTAAGAATAAGTCAAAGAGGCTATGGTTGAGCTATAGTGAAGACAGAAAGACCCTTTTTTATACACTATGTTTGGCGTATGATAAAGATCAACATTATGCTTTTGTAAGAGGTATGTCTGATTGGTAACATGTTTATCAGCGGATAGAAGAGCGCGAAGGTGGCATTAGTCATGGAACAAACTGGGAAACTTTTTTTATGTACACCAAAAATCAAACAATTGAAAAGTTGCTTTTTGGAAACGTTGCTGATATAAGAAACAAAAACGTTGCTAGCAACCGGCATGTTTTGGATGTTGTAATCCATGTAATAAAACTAATTGGCAAACGAGGGCTGTCGTATCGTGGCACGGCAAATGAAGCTGCCTACTATTTAGTTTTAGTGGGGATTCCCTGGACGTGCGCGCAGAGAATGATTAACATTTTTAGGAATCGCACTGTATATGCTAGGGCAAATGATAATTATGTACTAGGACCAAGAACTGTTTCCATTGGGTTGCCTCAAGGCTCGGTCTTGAGTTCGATTTTGTTTAATTTGTATTCAGTAGATTTTCATAAGATTTTGAGCAGATGATGTATGCATAGTTTCATCCAGTAAATCTTTTAAAAAATTAGAAAATGGTCTATCTGTCGCTATGGACCGCACTAAAAAATGGCTTTTTGATAATGGTCTGGAACTAGCTACCAATAAAACTGCTGTGGTTTTCTTCTTCTCATGACATAGAAACCTTCCGACAAATCAGATTATCTTAGGAAACATTAAACTGCCTGTCAGAGATACGATAAGGTATTTAGGTATAGTTCTGGATAATAAATTAAAATGGACCAGTCACATCAACTATGTCATTAGCAAATGTGAACATTACATAAATGTATTACGTATGCTAACTAAAGTAAAATGGGGAATGGATGTGATGACATCTCGAACCTTTTTCAATGCCTGTATACGGTCACACATTGACTTTGGTTGTATACTATACGGTAGCGCCAGTAAATATCAGTTACAGCGTGTTAATGTAATACAGAATAAAGGGTTACCTATTTGTGTGGGAGCAATGAAGTCGACACCAGTAGAAGCTTTATACGTGGAAGCCGTTAGAAATCCGTCGAAGGTATCTTTCTATTAAGTACTTACTTAAGCTTAAAACGCTTCCACTTAACGTCATATTCCATAATATTCACAAATTGAACCACTTTGACCTCACAAATTTATACTGGCAGAAGAAAAACTCTCCGCCTCTGGCAGAAGCATACAGGTATATATCCAAGTATCAAAATGATATCACAATAAGTAAAATTCCCAATATAGACTATTGTGACTACAGAAACCCCCTTACTGTGATTATACCACCTTATACAGCGGATTTATGGAATAATAAACAAGTGTTTTCAAATGTAATAGAAGCTTTCCCTGACACTACTATAATCTATACGGACGCATCAAAATCAGAAACGGGCTGCGCTGTGCCATTTATGATCCGCTTAATAGGTATAGTCAAATGTTTAAAATGAATCCTCTGACTAGCGTTTTCTCTGCGGAAGCTAAAGCCATCTTGGAAGCCTTAAAGATAATTAGTCTTCGTAAAATCTCTCGTGCAGCAATCATGAGTGATGCTCAAAGTGTACTGCGAGCTTTAATGAGAAGGAAATACTTTGCTAAACACCACCCAATCATTTTAGACATAGTGGCAATCTGTACAGGTTTAAGATCAAAGGATGTAGAAATTAGTTTCATTTGGATCAAGGGACATTCGTCGATAATTCCTAATGAAAAAAGTCGACTCATTAGCAAAACTGGCAACAAATGAAGGAACCACAGTGACCACCCAACTCTCAAAGCAGGTAGCATTGGGAATAACCAAGATAGAAATTGTAAATCAAGCATGGGAGAGGCGTTGGCAGGAATTTAAACAACAAATAGGCACACAATATGCGTGTATTCAACCGTCGGTTTTTTTACTCGGTGGCATAAAAACATTAAGGTGTCCCGCTACAGCTATACAACGATAGCGAGATTAAAGTTTGGACATGGGCAATTCCCAGCCCATTTGTTCAAATTAAAACTTGTAGGCACAGCAAATTGTGATTGTTGTTCGGAAACAGACCTTAATCATATATATTCTTCAGTTGTACAAAATATGCAAAACATCGTAAATCGTTTCTGAATGAGCTTTTTCTATTTGGTATGCAACTGCCATTAAATATAACGACGATACTATGCACCAATAATGTAGATATTGTAACAACCCGCAAGAAAATTGCGTTATAATTATAAGACTTATAAATTGTAAGTTGTCAGAAGAAAAGAATAAATCAAAGCCGCCCCTGCGTAAATTACAAATATAGCGAACGCGAAAGTTCATTTACCAAGAATGGAAAGCTACATTTGTCGTAGTCAGAAAAAGCGATTGAATTACATCCGGTGCTCATAAAGCTAAAAGATTTCTGAGAATAGAGAATGCTGATTTGACACATAGCGCAAACCCGTGTGGGATATGCCGAATTCGCAATTCCCAGAGCGCGCAAAGTACAAGTCAAAATGCTAGTTTGACAAAACGGGGAAGCCCGAGAAACACCCGGCTCCCCACGAGAGAAAATTACCTGTGAGGGAACGCGAACCGCGAGGGCAGTTCGCGTCCCGGTTTCGAGTAATAAATTAACCCGTCGATAACATTTCTCGGTGCCAATTCTAACTAAATCAAAATTACATCTTTTCGATCTAAAACTAAAGTGTTGTGTAGTGCCCAACCATAAGAAAATCCAGGTACAAAAGGGAACCATAGGACTCTAATCCATTTTAGCCGAACTCAATTTAATTTATAACTAAACATCGGTCGCGCCGTTTAAATGAAATAATAACTAATTCGAGGGGTAGTAGCCAGCGCAGGAGTAACAGGTCAGACTTAATTGTTGTTATTTTATATTAACCAACTCAAAGGGCCGTCGCTAGATTTATTCTTTCCTTCCAAACCAAATTAAATAGGCATAATTTTGATTAATCTAGTTACGAAGCTTACAGTTAATTAATCCATGAACAGAGAGGGCGGAAGCCCATTGTAAGCGTGTCGAATTATTAGTATCTTTCAATATAAGTTTAATTATTCTTTTGTGGGTGTTTCATTTAAACCAATCTAGCCCTTACCCCCCTTAAGGTACCACCAAGGGGACAGCAGAGGAGTTACAATCTTCTACTTGCGAATATAGTGATCTACGGGTTCGAACCAACCCCTATATCACCAAACACGTGGCAGCACGTAAACTGGTAACCAGGAGGTTGAAAAACAACCCCTTGGTTATAAATGGTGGCAGCGGTCTACAAAGAACCTTTACACTACTCCCATGACCTTTCAAAGGTTCATTTCGTTCACATTAGCAGGTTTAACAGGGAACACTTGCTGGGTATATTTAGACGACATTTTGGTACATAATTCCCTAGGAGTAGAAGACCACATACAAAAACTAAGTGTAGTATTCGATAGGTTACGTGAGGCCAATATAAAACTAAAACCAGATAAATGTAAATTTTTGACAACCGAAGTAAAATACTTAGGTCATATAATTACGCAAAAAGGGATTAGACCGGATCCAGAAAAAATTGAAGCAGTTAAAAACTTTCCATTACCAAAATCAGTTAAAAATATTAGAGAATTTTTAGGTTTAGCAGGATGGTACAGAAAATTCATACCAAATTTTGCTCATATTTCAGCACCGCTAACTAATTTAACGAAAAAGGATGTAAAATTTCAATTAGGAAAAGAGGCACTAGAAGCCTTTGACAAACTAAAAAATGCAATCACTTCAGACAGTATTTTAGCTTATCCAGATTTTTCAAAACCTTTTATTTTAGCAACCGAAGCCAGTAATTCAGGCATGGGAGCAATTTTAAGTCAAGATCACGACGGTTTCGAAAAACCGATAGCTTTTGCGAGTAAATCATTCAATAAAGCAGAAAAAAATTATACAGTTTCAGAAAAAGAACTGCTTGCAGCAATTTTCGGAATAAAACAATTTCGATGCTACTTATATGGTAGAAAATTCACCTTAATTACGGATCATAGACCCTTGAAATGGCTTTTAACGGCAAACCATCAAAATTCGAGATTAGCTAGATGGTCCTTACTATTAGGCGAATATAATTTTGAAATTATGCATAGGCCAGGTAATCAACACGGAAATGCAGACGCATTAAGTAGAGTTTATGAAGAAAATTGTATTGAGGTAAAATATAACGAACAAAGTCAATGCATTTTAAAATTTGAAGAATTTTTGGAAGTAAACAAAAACTATAAAATATTAAGTGAAAATGTCACGGAAAAAGAAGGGAACCTATTCACTTGTCCGGAACATTATGCGCTAGCACACTGCGTATCTCAAAATTGGGAAATGAGCAAAGGCATTGCTTTAGAATTCAAAAATATTTTTGGGTCAATTACCGAATTGCAGAATCAAAATAAATTAATAGGTGAAGTCGCAACGTTAAAACTACCTGAAAGAAACATTTATTATCTAGTCACAAAATCTAGGCATTTTACGAATCCAACGTATAAAACACTCTAATAAATTTAAGGAATTGCGTAATTGAAAATGGGGATAAATTTTTAGCTATGCCACAAATAGCATGTGGACTCGACAAATTAAAATGGGATATAGTACACGAAATGATCAAATATATTTTTTATTACACGCCAATCACAGTCACAATTTATAAACTAAACCCAAATAACATTACAGTAAATATAGTCAATCCAACGGAATCAGAATTAACTCCAGTTTGGGATAGAGAATTAATTAAAAAGGAACAAGAAAAGGACAAAGTGTAAGAGAGCAAATCAATAACGATGCCGAAAATTCAAACTTTTACATAGACATCGAAGGGTTATTGTATAAAAGTATGGGAAATACGGATTGTTTAGTAATTCCAAAATCATTTATAAGAAAGGTTATTCACGATTTTCACGATTTACCCATTTTTGGTTACCAAGGTCAACAAAAAACAATTTCGAATATTAAAACCAGATGTTTTTGGCCAAATATGAATCAACAAATTATTGATTACGTGAGCAAGTGCCACATCTGTAATCAAAGAAAAACATCACCACATCTAAAACCCGCACCTATTCATAATTTTGGCGAAATTTCAAAACCATTTGAACGTTGTTCTATGGACATTACAGGTCCTTTTGTCAGTTCATTCAATGTAAACAAATATTTACTAACGTTTATAGATCACTTTTCTAAATATATTGAAATCATTCCGATTCAGGATCAAAAAGCTACCACAGTAGCGAAAGCCCTATTCACTAAAGTAATAGCACGTCACGGCACAATGCAAAAATTTATTTCAGATAGAGGCACAAACTTTTTATGACTAGTATTGAAAGAACTTCTAAAATTTTTAGGAATAAATCATTCACAAACAACAGCGTATCATGCGGCTAGTAATGGCGCCATTGAAAGCATACAATCGAGTTTTAAAAGACTTTTTGGGTATGCACATTAATCAAAAAGGTCAACAAGATTGGGACGAATGGATCCCATATTTTCAAATGGCACACAATTTTTGGACTGATTCATCCACAGGCTTCTCGCCATACTTTTTAATACATGGCCGAGACCCTGAATTACCAATGGATGATATTTTAAAACCACAATCAGTGAAATACAATGCGGACGAAAATTATGTGTCAGAATTAATGACAAAATTAAATGTTACCTTTAACTTAGTAAAAGAAAATTTAATGAAAGCAACAAAACAAAGGAAAGTTCAATATAATAAGAAAACAAAAGAAGTTAAATTACAAATAGGAGATTTGGTGTATTTATACGATCCTACGTCAAAAATAGGATTATCAAAAAAGTTAATGAAACCTTGGATAGGACCTTTTAAAATTATAGAACAAAAAGTCCCAGTAACTTTCAAAATTAAAGAATTATATAAAAATAAAGAACAAGTGGTGCACGCTAATAGGTTAAAGTTATGCAAAGGCTTTAACACAGATAAAATTTTAGAAATTCGACCAAATTCCGTACAATTTTCCCCGGACGAGGAAATTAATAATCCGTTAAACGACTGGGAGATAAGTGAGTCAGAGGTAAGTAGCGACGAAGAAAACTTCGACAATCCTACACCTAAAGACGTGAGCTTAAGATTATTACAAGGGTTAGACCAGTGTAGGGAAATACAAGACATGTTAGACAAAGAAAAGAGAAAGAGAAACTGGAGATTAGAGGTAAATCGACAAACCAGAAATCTAGTTTCTCAAAATCAACAAGCCAATCGACGATTGGCAAAATTTAGGATCTGTCAATCAAGGCGGACTACGTCAGTCATCCAGGATCCGTAAGAGATCCGACCGTTAAAGACTAAAAGACATCCCAAAATTTGTCCCGGCTAAGGAAATTCATTTTCATTCCAGATTAATTATTTTCAATCCACATTTATAATTTATAATTTTCATTTCAGATTCATAATCTCTTAAAGAATTAAAGTAAATATAAAAGACTAAAAGTTAACCAAATTTTACTCCCTGTGTGGAAAACGGGGTTTAGAATATTTCCACCGTTTAGGAGTCTAGCGGGTCGTAAAAGGCGACCAATAGACGTCCAAAAATAAGGAACGAATAAGAAAAAGCAAAAAGTAAATAAATAAATATAAAGTACGATGGTAGTACTCCACATTTTTAATAATGAAGTAATAAAAATAAATAAACACTGTCCACAGTAAATTTTCAAGGTCAAGCTTAAGTAAAAACCACAATGCGAAGATATTAAAACAATTTTCTTATTCGGTACCAAAGCAATTAACAAATACTAACAATATTTTTAAAAGTAAATATCAGGGTACAGTTACGTAAGGAAAAATAAATAATGGGAATTAATATTAAGTAGGAATAATAATATTTTAAAGCTTACTAACGTAGTAGGGAAATAGAATAATGGGAATTATAATTAATTTAAAACATTTTAAACGACTAATTATTATTTTACTAACAATGAACAGACGAAGCTAAAAAGAGAAACAGTTAGTTTATCAAATATAAATAATTTTAATTTTCAATACAATAATATAGGATTATTTTTAATTCTATTAAAGATTATAAACTTGTGTTGTTTCTCATTTGAGTTTCAGTGGGAATGGTTGAAATGACAAATATGATTTTAATTAAGAATTATGAAATCTATAATTAAGTGATAATCTTTGCAAATAAATTTTTTTGCACTAATAATATGAATGCGAAGCTAAAAAGAGAAACGGTTGCTTAGGCAAATAGAAACCAATTTTAATTTTCAATATAACATATGAATAATTTAAAAAAAAAATTTCTCAATGATTATCAACTTGTTTTATGTTTCTCATTAGAGTTTCAAGGTTAATGGTTAAACCAAATATTTGATTTTAAACTTATACGATTTAAAGTGGTAATTAGAAAGATTACTTATACAAATTACATTACGTTCAGGTTAACATGAAGAGAATGCTCATACCGTGGGTGATATTAATACTGAGTGAATGGTGCGCGTTCAACCTCGCGATCATAGCCTACGACTGTGACAACCCCAATAACAACATTACAACAATATCCCTTCAGGACATAGCAGATTGCCCAAACCCACAGCAGGACTACAAGGAACAATCAACGGAAGTGCAAGTCATACAAAGGAATAAATTTAAACAACAAAAAGTTTACGCTTGTTTAGTAGAAGTTACCAGGACCATATCACATTGCGGGATGCATTCCCACTCTTCAGAAGTAGCCGGAGGCTTAGCAACCTTTATTAAGGCGTTAGGACAAGAAGAATGCAGAAATGTCCACAGATATCAAACCCTAAGAATTTATAACCAACTAATAGGGAAAATTTTAATCAATGGAACCACAACCGCAACCTTAACAATAGTAGGTCAAGTGACCGACGACGCCAAATGTGAAGGAGGTTCATACAACGAAGAAGGTTATTCGTGGTCGAAAGTAATAGTAACCACCGCATTAAAAATAAATACAAAGGACTATTCAATTCACCTGTCATCTGCCAAAAAGTGACCAATGAAAATCCAGAATTCTGACGTTTCTTGGCCAATCAAAAAATATCAGTGGATATATCTTCCTAGAAGGTATTCAAGTGACTATTTTTAACAAATGCGATTTTTATTAGAAAAAGTCAATATTAGTGTTCTGTTACTATAGAAATTGCGTAGTTTGTTGCTAGATTTACTGAAAACTAATTTGAAAAAGTAGTTTGATTCATTAAATAGTCCCTCGAATACCATTCTTAGTCAAAGTTAAGTAGATTATTTTTGCGGTGGTATCACTACTCATGTCCATTGCGCTTAGGATTAGGACTCGTGCTAGCGCACTCGTCGTAATTATACCAAAGCGCAATGGACATTCGTGACACCACCGCAAAAATAGTCGACATAACTTTGACTACTCATGGTATTATAAGTGAATATTTCGCCACAGTTAAATTAGAAGAAATGAAATCAGCTTAAACTCAGGACTAACATGCGAATACTTAAGAAGCTATTGTATAGATTCCACGTACGGAGAAACAGTTTGGGACTGGCTACAAGAAACAGCGTGTGATAGAGGGCTTACCCTAATATACCAGGGGTCAGCAAAAATTATTTCCCAAATCAATAAGCAAACAGAGGAAATCCTTGTAATCGAAGAAGAAGACAAAATTTTCGCTTTATCACTAATCAAAACAATCACTCTATGCGGAACAGAAATTTGGCAGATAGAACACCCTCGGTTAATGGTCATAATGGGGAAACCCAACCACATCAAGGCTACAATGGAGCTAACACCACAAAATACCGACCTGTTTAATTATATTAACAGTAAATTATTATACATTGAGCAGGCTTACAAAAGAACAATCAGCACCCTATATGTAGACACAGTTCATCGAAGGTGCCTAACACATAGGGAAATCTTGAAAAACCGACTACTAATGGCACCACTATCACCAAACGCATTAAGTTCTATTATAAAAAACCAAATGGGATACATAGGAAGAGTTTTAGGAGAAGCCTTATATATTATGCAATGCACCCCTAGGAAAGTGGAAATCCGAAGAACAGATCAATGTTACCAGGAACTACCCATCAAATTCAACAACGAATCAAAATTCATGGCTCCAATAACACATTTAATCCAAAATTTTGCAGAACAAATCGAATGCAATCCAGCCACACCAGCACTTTATTTTATAGAGGGTAGATGGATTAGACTACTAGCCCAACCTTTAGAAGCAGATGCACCTACATTACTAGGAATTGAAGAAGAAGAACGATTAAAATTCAAACCCATCCAACCTTTAGGAATAAGCGGAATATACACCAAAGAAGAAATCTCAAAAATCCAAAGAACACTTCTATTTTCCCAAGAAAGAAGAGCGGTTCAAAATGCAATTTCATTAAAAATAGCCGGAATCCCCACGGACAATCAAGGATATTCATTCACACAAATGTTCGACGAAAAGGAGTTCAAAAAGTTAGCGAAAAATACAATTAAATTCATGTGGGGTTGGTTTACAGAATTAGGAATATTTATGAGCGGTTTAATTGGATTCTACGTAATCATAAAAACCATTAAATACATTTTAGGAGTCGTATTAAATGGACTCGCCATATACAAAACATTGGGTTGCGGCTTAGCCTTACTAGCAAGCGTATGGAACACACTAACAGTATGGTTGGTACATAACCACAACTTGAAAAAACAAAACAACACAGAAGATCAGGACATCGAGGGACAACGCAGCAAGAAGACGGAAGAAAAACCATCAACACCAGAAGAACCACAGGCTACAAACATACTCCCATCGACCCAACTGGCTCAATCAACTTCGTCAATAAACTCTGCATATCCAAATATTCAAATGTATACAGTGGAATCGGCCTAACACAGCACCAAAAAGTAGGGCAAAATAAATTAGCAATAATAATTATGTCAAATGGAGAAACATTAGCAAAAAAAAATATACATATACATATATATATTAACCAGATATATAAATATCTACTCATATTCAATTATAATTAAGTACAACAATCGAAGGCTCTAGAAATTTTAGGGGCCGGAATACCCCAAACGACCTGTACGTCCGATGCGGTGTACATATTCATCAATATTCCCCCAACACAGTCCGACGGACTTAAAGATTCCCCTTACGATCAATCCGTTCGAAGTCGATCACGGGCTCATAGCTATCAGAAATAACCTTGTGAAGTAATTCGAGGGCAACATCGCGTTCAGCCTTATTTTTTCCAGTTGAGATCGTGTTTTTGACGATCAATGGTCCATGATACGGATCAATTCCCCTTTTTCTCACGCTGCATCCGATCACCGTGAATGCTAGTGCTTTGGAAGTCGTTCTCTATCTTCAAGCCCCAGTCACGAAGAATTGCTTCGCCTGCGTCACCTTTGCGATGGTGTCAAGATACTCCCAGTTCAATTCCCTGTGTGGGCACGGGGTTAGAATATTCCCAACGCTTAGGAGCCTGGCGTGTCGTAAAAGGCGACTAAAAGACTTCATCTTTCTTGCAGATTCATCATTTTCATTGCAAGTTCATCATTTTTCATTAATAAATAATCATTCAATTCCCTGTGTGGAGACGGGGTAAGAATATCGTCACAGCCTACGGGCTTGTCGTAAGAGGCGACAAAACGGCGGTTTTTAGCTTTTGCAGCTTGCATATGGTCGATTCTCTGCTTGAGTGGCACATCCTCCTTCTCAGCCTTCAACAGGAAAGTCGAGGAATTTGGCTGCCAGTCCCTGAATTTCTTCCGGGAAAGTCGGAGAGAACATCAATGTCCGGCGTTCTCCCGTGGACACCGTGGTTGCAGTTCTGCAATCCCTGGAATTATTCGGGAAAAGTGGCTGAGAGGCTGGGCCCCTCTCGCCACATATCCTCCCAACATAAATTTTAAGTATGCATGTTCGATGCTACCACGGACGGGTGGCTGAGACGCTAGGCCCCTCTCGCCACCTTCCCTTCCATTAACATTTTTCATTATATAATAATAATTATAATAATTAATTTTTAATTTCATCGGCGGTTGAGAGACTGAGCCCCTCTCACCGACGAAGACGTAACACAACGTCAAAGAAAAATTTTTTTTTAAATAACATAATTCTTATAATTAATTTTTAATCTCATCGGCGGTTGAGAGACTGAGCCCCTCTCACCGACGAAGACGTAATAAAACGACAAAATTATTTTAAATATTTAATTAAATACATTCTTCTACATAGGACTTCGTCCATATGACCAAAGCAGTCGGTGTCTAAGGTACCTGGTATCACTGCATGCCGGGATCTGGTCCATTAACGAACAGAAACAATTTGAATCATTTCGGCGGTTGGGAGACTGAGCCCCTCTCACCGACGAAGACGTCAACAAAACGTCAATTTAAATTTTAATACTTAAAATAAAGCATACATTGAAATCATTTCGGCGGTTGGGAGACTGCGCCCCTCTCTCCGACGAAAATGATTGAAAAAAACAATGATAATAATAATATATATAATACAATAAAATTACAATTTTTAAAGTATATAATTAAATCATTCGGTGGTTGAGAGCCTCGGCCCCTCTCACCACGCCATCTAGGGACTCTCCCTAGCAAATGCGCGTTTCTACGGACTCTAAGGTCCCTTATAGGAAACGCTGTGCTAATGCTTCTGTTATTAAACTTATCGACTTGGTGGAAAATTTGCTCCACGTGACTGCGAGTCAGTCGCCCACAGAGAAGGAAGAAGAAAAGACCTCAAACGAGAGGAACAACAACTTTGGTTTCACTCCACTCCAACCCAGAATTATCCCTTACTTGGACGCCACCAATCCTGCAGCAATAGCCTCTGCTGCACCTTCCTTTTCCCTTACCATTGGAAATAAATTCCAAACACAACCATTAATAAATAATAAAATAATTAATAACACAAGCATACAAAAATATGAAGACGAATAGATACAAATAATAATATAACATTAATAAATAGTTGATACAAAGAAATAATAAATATTAATAATGAAGCCCGAAATAAATACAAAGAAAAGGTGCGAATAATAAAATAGAAATTTATAAAGGCGACAACACGAATGAAAAGGATAGAAAAATAGGATAATGCAGAGGAGGAAGTAAACCAATTATCAGAAGAAAGAAGACCGAGCCGAAAACCAGCAGCCCGCAGCCGAAGGATGACACCCTACGTCAACATAGCTGTGAAACGCGAAGTGCGGGAGTGTTTCAAAAGCAGAGTATTAAAACAAAATCAGTGGACAAATCATATTAAAAAAGAGTGTAGTGCGAAGTCAACTGCGTCACAAAGCAGAGCAATAAAAACCAGTGAGCGCAAAACACGGTATGAAGCATAAAGACACTTTAGGGCAATAAAGTAAGGAAAATGAGTCAATATAATCAGAAGTAATATTCACTTACAAGTCAAGGGTTTTGTTAAGAAAAGCAGACATGTCCATAAGGACATGCCTACTTTTAAAAAGCGGGGAGTAGTGTAACAACCCGCAAGAAAATTGCGTTGTAATTATAAAACTTATAAATTGTAAGTTGCCAGAAGAAAAGAATAAATCAAAGCCGCCCCTGCGTAAATTACAAATATAGCGAACGCGAAAGTTCATTTACCAAGAATGGAAAGCTACATTTGTCGTAGTCAGAAAAAGCGATTGAATTACATCCGGTGCTCATAAAGCTAAAAGATTTCTGAGAATAGAGAATGCCGATTTGACACATAGCGCAAACCCGTGTGGGATATGCCGAATTCGCAATTCCCAGAGCGCGCAAAGTACAAGTCAAAATGCTAGTTTGACAAAACGGGGAAGCCCGAGAAACACCCGGCTCCCCACGAGAGAAAATTACCTATGAGGGAACGCGAACCGCGAGGGCAGTTCGCGTCCCGGTTTCGAGTAATAAATTAACCCGTCGATAACATTTCTCGGTGCCAATTCTAACTAAATCAAAATTACATCTTTTCGATCTAAAACTAAAGTGTTGTGTAGTGCCCAACCATAAGAAAATCCAGGTACAAAAGGGAACCATAGGACTCCAATCCATTTTAGCCGAACTCAATTTAATTTATAACTAAACATCGGTCGCGCCGTTTAAATGAAATAATAACTAATTCGAGGGGTAGTAGCCAGCGCAGGAGTAACAGGTCAGACTTAATTGTTGTTATTTTATATTAACCAACTCAAAGGGCCGTCGCTAGATTTATTCTTTCCTTCCAAACCAAATTAAATAGGCATAATTTTGATTAATCTAGTTACGAAGCTTACAGTTAATTAATCCATGAACAGAGAGGGCGGAAGCCCATTGTAAGCGTGTCGAATTATTAGTATCTTTCAATATAAGTTTAATTATTCTTTTGTGGGTGTTTCATTTAAACCAATCTAGCCCTTACCCCCCTTAAGGTACCACCAAGGGGACAGCAGAGGAGTTACAATCTTCTACTTGCGAATATAGTGATCTACGGGTTCGAACCAACCCCTATATCACCAAACACGTGGCAGCACGTAAACTGGTAACCAGGAGGTTGAAAAACAACCCCTTGGTTATAATATATTCGGGGCTATAATTAAATATATGATTAGAAGTAGCATTGTTGTCTAAACGAGCAGAGTCCTTCTTCTTTAAGTTTTTGTGAGCTAACCTGTGAACCTGAAATCTGTGATAGTTATTTCCAATGTTAACTTGTTAAGACCACAACGGTTATTAATGTGGCTGATGGGCTTTGATCCCGAAAGGCCAAAAAAAACCTTGATCATGGAAACTTTCTGGAGATCATTGTTCTATTGTCGAAATTTTATCTGATTTAAAAAAAACACTTGGATATTATCATTGCAAAAAGTAAAATGAATCACGAGAAAAAATCAAACGCGAGCTGGAAATCTCTACACTTTCTTGTCAAAAACGACTGTAAATTCGATCATTACTATAATTACAGAAATAATGCAAAAGAACATTTCTTCGGAGATACAGGATGCCACAATGTTTTCCATAGAGATAGACAGCACTCAAGATATTTCAGTAACAAACCAATATTCAGTAGTAATAAGGTGTGCAATGTTACGTTTTAAATAAATGCTGATTTTTACTTATTATTTTTATTTATTTCAGGTATGTTTACAAGGGAACAATACACGAAAGCCTTCTTACAGTAATTCCCGGCACGATAACACAGGAAGAGGATTTCATACCATGGTTCATGAAGTATTAGAAAAAAATGGACTGGACGAGAGAAATTGCATTGCTGATTCTACTGATGGCGCGGGCAATATGCAAGGAAGTTATTCAGGGTTCTTTGCTTTTATGATCCAGGAAAATACAAATCACGTCTATATTTGGTGCTATGCACATATATTATTCTGAATGTTGTACTGACAGACATTTTTAAATCCCACATCAAAGCAGCATCGGTTTTTTCGTTACTGAACTGTATAGCCGTATTTTTCAAAGAATCGTATGGATGGGCTACTGGTTGGACATTAGCAACAATCCTAGAGCGAAGAAGCTCTAATTTATAGGAGACACTCGATGGTGGTCAAAAGAAATAGTGCTAAGTAAAATTATTGGTAATTTTAATGAACCCGATAAAGCATTGTATGTTGACCTGATCGATATTCTTAACACGATTGAAAATACACCAAAAATCAAACCTGACGCAAGAGCGACAGCTGCCAGTTTCAAGGGACAATTACGGAAATATGAAAATATCCTGATTGCGCAGATATTCCTTAAAATGTTCTCTATAACCGTCCCTCTATCAACGTACGTGCAGCCTATAGGATTAGATTTGTTGAAATGTAACTCGATGGTTGACAACTCTATACCGTAACATGGGGTGAAGCTGACCGCGGCGCGAAGATGACCAAAAACTAAAAAAAAACATTTAAACCTGTATGATATCCGTAAACTTAATTTTTACCTATGTTTGTTAATGCTGTGCCATTGCAATTGGTTTTCTTTGCAAAATTGTATTAAGAAAGTTTAAACCTTTACCTGAATAGTGATGATCAAATCATTCTATGAGTCTGGTATAGGTTTTATTTATTGAGTTATTGTATTCCGAAAATAACTCCAGCTGATACATTTGATAATTCTTTCCGTTCTTTGATAGTAAAAATGTTCGTTTATTTATGCAAATTTAACGTTAATTTGGGGTGAACTTGACCGCCGGGGTGAAGTTGTCCTACCTGTAAAATCTTGTCTGTGGTTGTCGGCAAACGTATAGACGCTCAGTCTGTTGTGAGCGTTCGTTTCATACAGTCGTTTCGTTCGTCCTGTAGTAAAGTAATTAGTTAAATAAAGCATGCCAGGTGTGTATAAACGTTAAGGAAGGCACCAAACGACTTAAAGAGTACAGTGAGGAAGTTTTAGAAAAGTGTTTGTCCGAGGTTTTGGATAGCAAAATTAGCGCCAACAAAGCCTTTAAAAAATATAACATTCCCAAGGGAACTCTCATGAACAAACTACATGGTCGGCATATTAAAGAACATGGGGGTCAAACTGTGTTGACAAAAATCGAAGAAGATGATTTCGTGGAAGACGCAATCACCTGCGCTAAATGGGGATTTCCTTTCAACACGTTATAGTACGAGCGGCGGTGACACTAAGTCTAGTGTGATAAAACTTTTCCATGTCACATATATAATTCGTTAGGTCATTGATGGGGAAACACAAAATGGCAGTGCTGCCACGTGTGGACCGAACGGCACTATAACAAATTATAAAAAAAATTTTTTTTTCGATATCTATTAGTATCATAAAACTTCAGGATTCTGATTGTTTCTCGTGACAGGGGAGGGGTAGGGCTTTAAGAAAAAAAAAAGTGCTGCCACTCCCCGAGCGAACTCTTATCAGCGGCAGCAGGGAGATAAGTGATCCCTCAGATCCTATTTTCTAGTATCATCGAACTTCATACAAATTCAAACGTTATCGTAAAGATCATCAATATTTCTGTGTAAGAAAAACCACTGCTGCCTTTTCCAGAAAGTGAAGAAAATGGCGGCAGCAGCATTTGAAAGTCGTGATTATCGCAACCGATTTTCTAGTGTTCATTCGGTTTTATCGGCATTAATACCTTTTTTTTTCGATTTGTACTAATGAAATACGCGTTACATTGTAAATTGCAATAAATTTTCTATTGCAATGATTGTTTAAACAAATAAAATGTGATATTTTTCGAGTTTTCCTTATTTCTCTTGTTTTTTTTCATATTTTCCAAGCCTTCGATTCCAATTGAGAATGAATTAGTTCTATCTAAATTAGATTCTGTCAATTATTCCAAGTTCATTGATTTTTGGGCCGCTTTTTTAGGTCTTTTCGCGTTTTTCACAGCACGTACGAAAGCGTTTCGCAGTTTATTGAAACATGCCATTTATTTATTAGGACAGGGATTGTTTGAACAAATTAGAAGTACTTAACTTGGAACATAAAGATTTTTGAGCTATTTTTAAGCAGAAATTGAGTCTGCGGCGCTGATTTATTTCACCAACTGTAAGAGAATGGAAGCGTGTTTAAATAAGTACCTAATAGTCTTGTTTTGTGAAAACGAATGTAATTTCTTTCTAGATTTATGCATACAAATGTTGGTTTATAAAAAATCCAAAGATTATGAAAAGTTCGTAATGAATTATTATTGAAACAATTTGCCCATTTAGTAAATTTGGTATTATATTAAAAGTTAAAATTACAGGAGTAGTTAACAATTAAAGCATCGAAGCAACTTATAACTAGTTTTCGTGGTCAGAATCAAAACTTTCTGCGTCAAATTCTTTGTCATCTTCGTCGTTGTTATCTGTTGCCAAAGATAGTATATCGTCATCAAAATAAAGCATTTTTTGAAGAAGTAAAATACGTTGAGATTACAAAAAAGGACAGCGATGCGACCGTTGCTGACTGCTTCTCAAACGAAAGCATATATAATATAACCCCCCCCCCCCCTCCCACGGGAAAGAAAGTGAGCATAAAGCATACCAACTACCGACGAATGGGCTTTGTAGGTCCTTTTGCTACCCTCTAGCCAATCAGAATGTGCCACTTGTGAATAGCACAGCTGGGGTCCTACAAAGTTGGTAAAATAAATCAACGCCGCAGACAAAATTTCTGCTTAAAAATAGCTCAAAAATCTTTGTTCCCAGTAAAATACTTCTAATTTGTTCAAACAATCCCTGTCGTGACAATTAAATGGCATGAATAAAACAAATGCGAAACGGATTCGCACTTGCTGTGAAAAACACGAAAAGACCTAAAAAGGCGGCCCAAAAATCAATGACTTTGGAATAATTGATAGAATTTACTGTTTTTAAACAATGATCGCAAGTATTGTTTCCACGAATAGAACTAATTTATTTTCAATTGGAATTAAAAGCATGGAAACTATGAAAAAAAAAGAAAAATATGAAAAAATTGAAAAATATTACATAAAAAATAGAATTTCATTTGTTTAAACAATCAACAACATTGAAAATGTATTGGAAATTACGATGTCAGCGTATTTCATTAGTACAAATCGAAAAAACCCGGATTAATGCTGATAAAACTGAATGGACACCCGAAATTCGGTTGCGATAATCGAGACCTTCAAATGCTGCTGCCGCCATTTTCTTCATTTTCTGGAAAAGGCAGCAGCGGTTTTTCTTACACAGAAATTGATGATCTTTCAGATAACGTTTGAATTTGTATGAAGTTCGATGATACTAGAAAATAGGATCCGAGGGATCACTTATCTCCCTGCTGCCGCTGATAAGAGTTCGCTCGGGGAGTGGCAGCACTGTTTTTTCTTAAAGCCCTACCCCTTCCCTGTCTCGAGGAACAATCAGAATCCTGAAGTTTTATGATACTAGATATTGAAAAAAAAATTAAATAATTTTTTATAGTGCCGTTCGGTCCACACGTGGCAGCACTGCCATTTTGTGTTTCCCCATCAATGACCTAACGAATTATATATATGACATTGAAAAGTTTTATCACACTAGACTTAGTGTCACCGCCGCTCAGACTATTAGATTTACGTTTAAGTGCTAAAGCTTATCTTGATCGTATGGGGAAGAGTTCCCGGTTTTAAAAATAATCTTCCCGGTTATGATTGGGCAAAATCTTTTCTATCACGTCATAAACAAGTTTTTTCGGAACGTCTAAGTAACAACATTAAGAGATCCCGTGCTACAGTGGACGCTGAAATGTTAACAAAAATTTTTGATGAACTGTCTATAACTCTTAAAGATGTAAATCCAGAAGCAATATTTAATTACGATGAAAGTAATTTAAGCGACGACCCTGGCAAAAAAAATTCATAGAGGGGTTAAATACCATGATAAAGTTCAAAATTTTTCAAAAAGTGCTGTGACAATAATGTTGTGTGTTTCTGCAAACGGTAATATTTTACCGCCGTATCTTGTTTATAAAGCTTCTAATTTATGGGATTCTTGGCGTGAAGGTGGCCCAAGAGGTGCTGCGTGTTGTGAGAAGAAATGTTGCTCCAAGGGAACACGGTACAATCGGTCTAATCATGGCTGGTTTGATTCTATCTATTTTACGGACTGGTTTAAAAGATCTTTTTTACCCCATGCTCAATTAATGTAGGGTAAAAAGGTCTTAATAGGCGACAATCTTTCATCCCATTTATTAGAGAAGTTCTTCAACTTTGTAAGCAAAATAACATTGATTTTCTTTGTCTGCTGCCAAATGCAATCCATTAGTGCCAACCACTTAATGTCAGTTTTTTCGGGCCAATGAAAAATTATTGGAAGCAAATATTACACGAATGGAAAAATTCCAATGCAAATACTTCCTGTGTAGAAAAAAGTATTTTTCCTAGAATGTTAAAAATACTGTTTGACAGGTTAGCTCCTCTAGCCAAAGTAAATGCTCAGAAGGGTTTTTCTGCCAGTGGAATTTTTCCATTATGTAAGCAGAAGCTATTGGATAAAATTCCTCATGCACAGGAGGATGTCCACAGAGACAGTATTGGTGAGGTTATAGTAGACTATTTAAAGGAACAACGAAATCCAAAAAAAAAGTGATTCAATAATAAAAAGGAAAAAATTAAATATTGCTCTTGAAAGGTCGGTTGCTTTTGAAGATTCGCCAGAAAAGGATGATGAAGACAAACCTTCAACAAGCAAGATTCAAGCACCAAGCAAGATTCAAGCAGTAAAGAGGAAGATTGCTACAGATAGGGAAGACAGTGAAAGTGAGGTTGAGTTACGTTCGAAGAGCGAAGAAAGTGAAAGTGAGGTTGAGTTATCTTCAGAGAGTGACCATTGCTCTGATTTAAAGATCGGTAATGTAGAAGGAATTAAAAAGCGGCGATATACAAAAAGATTTATGGGTTATAGTGCAATATGAAACACAAAAAAACCGTCAAACATTTTATTGAAAAGGTTTTGTCAGTAAATGATGATGAGACCACTGTTCATTTTTTAAAGCGTTTGAAAGGTGATAGCTTTATTTGGCCTAATATGGAAGATGAAGATGACGTTCTTGTCAAAAACATTAAAAGTATATTGAAAACCCCAAATGTTTCTCGTCGCGGAGAGCTTTGTTTTAACGTTGACTTATCTTTGTTTAATTTTGTATACAAATTTAGAGCAAACAAGTGGATGTACCATATAGTTTTAGGCTTTAGAGATCTTGTTTTTTGTCTTTAACGAAAATTTTTATTTTGGGAAATTATTAGCACTTGCCAGTAAATTATTAATGTTGTTTTAACGTTGACTTATGATTATTTCATACATTAGAGTAAATTATTGGCTTTTGCTAAATAGTTTTTGGCTACAATAGTAGTTTATATATCAAGGGCGCAAGGTAAGCGATTTCAGCCCGCGATGATAGTTTGGAGCCCGAAGCTAGGGCTATAAATCATCAAGGGCTGAAATCGCTCGTGCGCCAGAGATATATACATTATTTTATCCTCGACCGGAAAGACGTGGTGCGATTTATTTTTATACGTGAAGATTTTCCAACTATTAACATTAAAAATCATAATGTATGTATGTATAATCTCTAACCTCATTTACCTTGCGGTGTAGAAGCTGGGGCTCTATGAGCTGGCATCTGGCGGTACAATGCTCAACTTGCCCCGGATTCGGGAAACAGAGGTGGAGCGCGCCTTTGGTGCTTGCGCAGCAATCATTGTGTGAGTTGTGTGTCTTGGTGATGTGTTGACCTTGTTACTCTATCTCTTAGGTCTGTGATTCTGACTAGAGCACAGTTAATTTGATGCCCAACTGTGAATGGTCTCACTGAGCCTGATTCTAATCGCCACGGATACGGAAAAATTCCGACCCCAGCGGGATTCGAACCGAGCACTTGCTTAATGCAAGCCTGGCGCTTACCCATCTGCGCCACGCAGCTTCTTAAAAATCATAATACCAGGATATAATGAAAGCAAGGTGCACTTCCGTAGCAACTACGTAAACATGGTCAGAAAAATTTACTTGTCCGTCCTCGGGCGAGAATGCTTTACTTTGCGCCCGCACATGCGGGCGGGAAAAGGGTACTTTGCGCCCGGTTGAGAATAAACATGTTTTTGTTGTCTTTAACCGCCATTCTTTTTAATAAAATGATTTAGTAATTTACTGTTTATTTTTCATTTGGTTAACTTCACCCCAGCTAACACAAAAATGCGTTTTCAACGATATTTATACCGACAAACTTTTAGGGGTGGTAGGGGACATCAAAACAGAAATTTTTTGCTTAAATATACATATGTCCGAAAACGCTTCGTTTTCGAGATACAGGGTGTTCAAATTTGTAGAACAAAACGCTTCATCCGATTTTAATGAAATTTTCAGTTTGTTGGCAACTTTATGAGGCATCTTTTGGATCTATTACAGTTGATACAGTAATTCCAGGGGCGTGCTCACGAGGCAACCTGTTAGCGTTTTTGCATAATAAAATAGCAGCCAGTGTTTTTTTCCAATTTGTAAACTTCTTTCAGATGAAGCAACTAAAAACACAACTTTTTTTCACTTGAGGGTTTTGCGTATCTTGCTTCGTTTTAGAAGAACAAAAATTGAACCATTTTTTTTTACAAATTTTAACAGCCTGTATCTCGAAAATGAAGCGTTTTAGGACATATGTTTATCAAGCAAAAAATGTTTGTTTTGATGTCCCCTACCACCCCTAAAAGTTTGTCGGTACATTTATGGAACACCCTGTATATGCGGTGAAGTTGACCAAAGGTAGTTTCAATTTTTTTTTAAGAAAAACGATTCAAATTTTCGAAATTTTTAAAGTCTTAGAACTATATAAGCACGATACCCACGTTATCTCGAGGATAACTTATTTTTTCTAAAATTTCAAATAGGGTTTATTTTCAGTTAGAGCTGAAAACCGGTTAACTTCACCCAATTTTACCGTACGTAATTTAATAAAAATTGAAAGAAATATGACAGATATCGATTCTACAGATAAATTTATAAATTGGGTTAAACTCAATTTTGAAAGCAGACAATTTGAATTCGACATTGAAGAACTACTGCCAGAAAGTCGTTTACCAAGAAAAAATAGATTTTTTGATGAGAAAACCACTGATGAAGTGCCAGTAAGCACGAAAGGTAAATTTAGGATTAGCTTCTTCAACGTCATTATGGATACTGCAATATAATCTATCAGCAAAAGATTTGTAAGCAATGCTAAACTATGTAAGGTTTTGAGCGTTCGGACCCAAATAATTTTAAAGAAATCGCCAAAGGTGAGCTACCAGAGAACTCTTTGAAAATATTGTCAGAATAATTGATTAAATCTGACGCTTCTACAACTCCTGGAAAATTAAATGAAGAGCTGACAAGTTTTGCAGGCAACTTGAAGACTATCAAATTAACAATTCAAGATTCATATAAAACAAATTATGCTGGATTTGAACTTGAAGACATAGATTCAGACGACTCTTCTCAAGCATAATCAAACGCAGAGGTAGACGAAGAAGGCTCAACAAAGGCGAAAGCATGTGCTGAATCTAAAAAATGCCAAAACTGCGTTATTTGTTGTTATAGTGCCATCTTGAAATATAATCTCTTTAAAGGAGCTTATTCCATGCTAATGCTCGCGTATCAGTATATTCTTTCCTTGCCCATTTCACAGGTAGCTTGTGAGCGGTCATTTTCAACTTTAAAATTCATCAAAAACAGATTAAGAAATAACTTGTCTGATAATAGACTCGAGTCATTCGTGTTGATGAATATTGAGAATGATATTCTGCACGATATCAACAACGAGGAAATTAGCAATCGTTTGGGTCAAACAACCAAACTAATGAAGGACGCATTAATGTACTGATATTGACATTATGTTGTTTTTCTTTTATTACAAATTGTTTTTCAAATTTAAATCCAAGTAAAATGAAATATGTAAGTTTTTTTTTTTCTATAAATTCTAACCCTACTAAACTAAATCCAAACCTACGGAGTAACCTAGGCAGATAACAGATAAGGCAGAATAGTGAAGCATTTTGGACATCAAACCTCGCCATATTATGTGTTATGCGAGCTGTTCAAAGTTTTGTGTAGTTTTTTCAGTTTAATTATAAATACCTACATACATATTAACCTTATATAGGTTAGGTAATTGTAATTTGTTTGTAAGATGGGGGAAAGTCCTTTAGCCTATAGACACAAAGATACAAGATACAAAATACATATCATATATTGATCATTGCATTTTGTTAATTATCATATCTAAAACTAAAAACTCTCTAATTTAAGGGGTTGCATGCCTAAAGGACCTTTCCCCACCTTTTTTCGTAAAAAAATAACCTACATTAATCATAATTTGGGCCGTCTGCTCATTTTCCCGGTCTGATTTACCTATGCTCATCCGCCCCTGATAAACTTGATAATGCAGTGAGAGCCAAAATGATTTGTTCATGTTTAATTCGCAACAACTAAATATATATTTTACCTATCGCTAATATATTGATAATTGAAAGAGGAGACTTGGGAGATATTTTGACAGTTGCCAAAAGGGAGCGTTGGAAAAAACAGCAACGTATATTTTGTATTGAAAGAGTTATTAAATTTAATGATATTATCCAAACCCAGCGTTTATTTCGTCTAAATTTTAATGTTCGCCATGCTCCTATCCGAAATTTTATTTCGTACCGGGTACGGACGTGGCGAAATCATGAATCAGTTGAAAAAAGAAAAATAACCGGGAGATCGCAATCTGTATGCAATGCTGTTAATGAAGAACGGGTAAGACAAGCCGTTCTGCGTAGCCCTAAACGGCCTAAACGATCAGTTCGACGACAACATTACAAATATCCAAAACAAGTATCCGAAGAATGCTGCACAAAAAGAAGTTTCGCCCATACAAAGTGGCAGTGGTAGATAAGTTAACTGATCGTGATAAACAACACCGCGTTGAGCTTTGTCGGCGTTTTTTTTTTGGAACTGAAAAATCAGAAACCCGATATTGCATAACATCTATTCATGAGCGACGAAGCACACTCTACATGACACGACAAATAAGCAAAATTTTCAGTATGGGGTACTACCGAGAATCCGTGTGAAATCTGAGAAAGGCCCTTACATTCCCCAAAAGTTTTTATTCAGTTTATCTGCCTCCTGATGGTGTAGCTATTACTCCTGATGAACAAAACTATTTACATAATAGCATGACATTTATCAAAATTAATTGCGTATCTGAATATGACATTATGGCAGCTATACCAAGGTTGAAAAATAGGTCAACTGCTGGACTTGACCAAGTACCGAGTTTTCTTATAAAAGATTGTGTGTTCAGTGCTAGTTCACCCTCTCTTAGCCATAATTAATCTAGGAATAAAAACCTCTACCTTTCCACAAAGATGGAAAATGGCTCGGGTCAATCCTGTTTTCAAAAGTGGTGACATTTCTAATATTTCTAACTATCCTCCAATAGCTATTTTGTCCAATTTTGCAAAAGTCTTTGAATTGGTTCTATTTCAACATATTTACTCAAATGTTAAAAACTACATATCTCCGTATCAGCATGGATTTGTAGCAAACGTTCTACATCTACAAATTTGAGCTGTTTCACCCAGTTTGTTGCTGAAGCCTTAGATAAACAGGGTCAGGTAGACGTTGTTTACACTGACTTCTCAAAGGCTTTTGACAGAATTGGACATAGTATCTTACTGTCTAAACTTCGAGGATTGGGCTTTAGCGAGTCTTATATCGATCTTTTTAAGACATACATGGTATGTTATGTATAATGGTTTCAAATCTGAGGTTTATACTGCCATTTCCGGAGTTCCTCAGGATTCTAATTTAGGGCCAGTATTATTCATACTTTGTATTAACGATATAGGGATCAAGTTAAATTCTAACATTTTAATGTTTGCTGATGATGTCAAGATCTTTCAACAAGTTGATCACAGGCAGGACTGTGTTAAGTTGCAGTTGGATGTTGACTTGCTTCTCAACTGGTGTACCAAAAATAAACTAGCGTTAAATATAGAGAAATGTAAAGTTGTGACATACAGGGTGTCCGAACGGTCTGCATTTTTTTGATAGCGGCTTTAATATTATAAATATCAAAAACTTGGTATCTAGAAAACTTGTAGCGGATATCGGTCTACATAACCTAAAATTATTTTTGCATATACTGGGTGTTCCGTCTAGCAGTGGCAAACCAAACTTATATTTCTTTAAATAGAACACCCTGTATATTTTATCATTTTTAGAAGTCCATTTAACTGCTGATTAAAAGGATATAAGGTTATATGGGTTTTAAATGGATAATTTGGTAGTTATTCCTCATTTTCTTTAAAAAATTGCCTTAATTTGCAAGATTGATATCACGGCACTACAGCAGGTATCACTTTCAAGCCTATGTAAAAAAATTTATTGTAAGTTTTAAAACTCATACAACTTTTTATCTTTAGTTTTGCAATTTATACATTTATTTGAATAATATGTTAACATTATTAAATTTACAACAATTAATTGATTAACCTACACGCGTTACTGAGACTACTTCATCTTTAATTGATGTCATTATCACTACGGATGCGCTCTCGATCAGTAACTTTGGTGTGTGCGTTTTGGACATAACTGATCACGATCCTATTTTCTGTCAGTTACTTACTGAGAAAACTAAAGTAGCACCTGTCTTTCGTACTTATCGCTCATACAAATTCTTTGACCACAATAATTTCATACATGACTTAGAATCATCGCCGTTACATAGAATATTTTTTATAGACAATATTAATGATAAGGTTAACTTTTTAAATTCCGTTTTGCATCAGCTCTTTAATAATCACGCGCCCACAGTTACTAGTAAAATTACTAGACCACATCTACCGTAGGTTACAGATAATATAAAATTACTTATGAAACTACGGAATAAAGCTAAATCAAAATTTAGAAAAACCAAAAATGTTAACCATTGGCATTACTATAAAACCTTGCGAAATTTTACTTCTACAGCATTATGCAATGAGAAAAAAGCCTATTTTGAGCATAAACTGCGTAACAGTAATACAAAATCTTTTTGGAATAATTTGAAAATTTTGCAACTTTCGAACTCAAACAATAACAACATCCCTCTCACTTAAATAAACCAGATGAAATACATAAATATTTCATTGACAGTATACCGCAACAGACGTACGATCCGGATTTAATAAACTTTTACAATTCAAATACTGTAAATAATATGAATACCGTATTTCGTTTCCGTACAGTTGATGCTGGTGTTATATTCAAAATATTAAATAACTTTCAATCTAAATCTTTTGGTCTTGATGGTCTCAATACTCATATGATTAAGCTGTGTTGTCCAACAATAGTCCAATATATTACTCACATTATAAACTGCTGTATTACTGAGAATGTTTTTCCCGATGCCTGGAAACAGGCTGTGATAATTCCATTGCCAAAATGTAGTGAACCTAAAACATATAAGGACCTCCGTCCTATTAGCATCTTACCAGTTCTTTCGAAAGTCTTTGAAAAGATTTTACATGGACAGCTGCAAGAACATCTCATACACTATAACCTAATTCCGGAATTTCAATCTGGGTTCAAACCTGAACATAGCTGCACAACCACTTTATTAAATGTTACTGATGACATATTCAAAGCTACAGATTATGACGAACTCTCCTTGTTGATATTACTTGATTTTAGTAAAGCCTTTGATACATTAATACATTCATTATTATTTTCTATTCTTCATTATATAGGTTTAGAACAAAATTCTATCTATCTAATAATAAGCTACTTTAGTAACAGAACGCAGTGTGTAAAAGTATGGGATCAGATATCTCCTCAAGCGCTAACAACATCGGGTGTTCCTCAGGGATCTATATTGGGTCCGCTGTTCTTTTCCATCTATACTAGTCACCTTTTCCAAAGTATTAATTCTTGTAAAGTTCATATGTATGCTGACCATATGCAGTTATGTTATTCTTTTAAACCTAATGATTTGCAACTTGCTCTTAGTAACATAAATAATGATCTTATAAAAGTACACGACATTTCATCAAAACATTCTCTCTTACTGAACCCAAACAAATCTTTGGTACTTTTATTTGGTAGCAAAAATGTTTGTTCTAAGGTTAAAGAAGCGATTAATTTAGTTATTAATGGTTCGAGAATACCTGTTGTCGATCAAGGAAAAAACTTGGGTTTGGTAATGGACAACACCATTAGGTATAGGGAGCAAGTTGCAAATAACGTCCAGCGATCTTATGCTGCATTACGAATCCTATATCCACATAAACCTTACTTATCTAAAACTGCTAAAACAATTTTATGTAATTCGCTGGTCCTTTCACAATTCACTTATTGCGCTCCTGTTTATGGTCCCTGTTTGGATGCTTCTGATCGAGGTCGTATCCAAAGAGTACAGAATTCATGCTTACGATATATTTTTGGAATTCGCAAATATGATCACATTTCTCATAAACTCAAAGAAACTGGCTGGTTGAACATGAAAAATCGTTTCATTTTGCAAGCTGTTACTTTATATCATAAAATTATTCTGCATAAAAAACCTTCTTATTTACACAGGCGTATATCTTTTCGAACAGACGTACATAACTTGAATATTAGAAACAAAGGTCTGATCACCCCTCCACTTCACACAACTGCTCTTTTCGAACGTTCTTTTTCTTACTGTGCTTATAAACTTTATAACTCTGTTCCTGCTCATTTTAAGAGCCGTAGTGTAATTTCGTTTAAAAAACATATGCGCCGTCATCTTTTCGAGAGTCAATAGAGTCGATAAAGTTAAATGTCTAATGCAGTTAAATTCCCATGTTAGTGTGTTGCAAGTTGATTATTATTATTTTTTTGTAAATTATGTATTTTGTTTTTTCGCGTTTGCACGACATAGTTTTAATGTTGATTACAAGGTTTGAGTAGGAGATCAGTAGTAGTTTCACTACATTACTGAACTCTGCCTTGCGATTTTCGGTCTAATGTTATACATTTTTAGTTCATTACTATTTTAATTTTTAATCTTTTTGCTCAACAATATATTTTTTTTAACTAATATAATGTGTAACTATTTTCATTGTCATTATTATTATTATTTGTTTATGTCTAGACCGAAAATAAAAGTCCATTATTATTATTATTATTATTATTATTATTATTATAGATTTTGCAATAGTATATTACTTTCAAATTACTTCTTACTAAATGTTTCGAATTGTCAATTTACAGTTTCTTATTAGTTTTGAAAATAATATTTATCAAAACTAACATCAGAAGTATTTATTAACTTTTTGCATACAAAATGACGTTGGTGCGAAATACATTTTTATTGTTATATTTATATATTTAGGTCTCTAATTTCTGAGAGAAAAGTCTTGTAAGTCCTGTTCTCGAAAAATCTGAAATTACACCACTGCAGGTTTGTTTCTTTTAAATATACATATCTTTTTTATATTTTTTACAAGGTGTCTTGAAAAACCAACAGTGGTATATAAAACATTCCCGAGTGAAAATATGACCCAATTATTCATATAAATGTTATCCAAAATTACACTTTTGACATATCGTCTTTCAAAATTATTAAGCCAAAATGGATAAAATTGGGTTGGGTATTTCAAATTACATACTTTATATCTGCTGTTTTTATTCCTCGCCTTATGCTACCAAAATGCCCGTGTTTTACTACCCTATATTTTAGTAATTTCTACTACACACGTAGAGACATGGACATTAGGAATACCATTAAAAATGATTACAAATGCAACTTCGACACTTTTACCATGATGTCTAAGATATACAGTGGTAAGCAATGGTATACCACCAATTCCTCGTCGGCACTATATGGTGTGAGGCACCATCTCCATAATAACATTCAAAGACTCAATTGCCATGTTCGAGAAAATAAAAAAAAATCCAAATATTTTTTTTTAAATTACGTTATTTGTTACAATTATAGTGCATTCAATACGAGAGGAATAAAAAGGGGATTCACCCCTTTAGGGGTTTATTAGGGCTACATCCTGAAATAGGTTTTTATCCATTTTTATAGATAATAACCTAAATAATAAACTAAAAATCAAGTCGGAGCCTAGGAAATCGAAATACCTGTATGGTAATGCGAATTCATGTTAAAAAGTTGTCTACATTTTAGGTAGAACACTGTATATTTTTTACTATTCAAATAGAACATTTAATTCTATTATAAAAATCGATTCATACTTCATTTTACAATAAAGGAAGTATTGGATTTACCCCAAAAATTTGAAATTGAGTTTTCAACAGATCTTCACGTTTTGGATTCCCCTGAACCCAAAAATAGTATATTATGGGACAAGTGGTTGAAATAAAATTTCAACGTTGAGAGTGTTTTTTTTAACGAGCGAAGCGAGTTAATCTGCCATTTTTTGGACACCCTGTACAGTGACTTTATATGAGACAGTGGCGACAATAGAGTGTATTCTTTTTTATTGGTCGCTCGAATCGGCCGCCATTAAGAGGTAACATTTGTTGATGCTCTTGTTTGTTTATACCAAATTGAGATTAGCAGGTTAGGTTTTGCGTAAGTTTGTGTCAAATTCGAGGTTAGCAGGTTAGATTTTACATTAGTTTGTGTCAAAACTAACGCAAAACCTAACCTGATAACCTCGAATTTGGCATAGACTTACAGTACCACCAACATATTATTTTTTCTATAGCTCATGTTAAAGTGTGCTTTTATCAACTCAAAGCAAAAGGTTACGTTTTACTTTAACAGCAAGGGTAGATAAAGTAGCACTATAACATCGAGGATAGATAAAGTAATTTAATTTTCTAACTTTTGTTTAAATTAAATATGACAGCTTCGTATTATCGTAGCAACACAATCTAGCTGCTGACATTTTGAAATGTGATTGACTGCCCTTATTTTCTTTTGAAATTGTTAAAGTTCTTGCTATAGAAAAAAATATTGTATTATACACGACGATAAAGTTATTTCTATCCACTCTTGAATCATTAACGTCTCGACTTCGTCTCGACGTTAAACGATTCACTCGTGGATAAAATTACACTTTATCGTCTTGTATAATAAATTACTATTATACGTTGTGTAACCATGACCATTCAAAAACGTTCAATTTATCAAAGTTAGTAGGCCATTGGCCGCCATTTTGTGGAAAATTGTGCCCATTGTCGCCACTGTCTCTATCAAGGCACTGTAGTCACATATGATTGGTAGCAGAACTAGTAACTGGCTCTGATTGGTAGAATTTTGTGCTGCCATCTGATAGTCAAGTTTAGAAATACCCCCCCCCCCCCCCCCCGTCCCAGGCACTCTAGATAGGTTTCAACATTTGGAATGACTACTTGTTTGATGTATGTACGCTGTCTTTACTCTCCAATAAAAATAGTTCAGAAGTTAAACACAGTATACTCCATGAACATTTAGCTTCAATAGGGGTTATGTCACTTTTAATGCCATTTCACCCAGATGGTAATAACTTTTCTGTTGTGTTTTAAATTTCGCGTTTATCTTCAATATACCTTAATTTTGAAGAATTTTTAAAATATTGTGCAACACATAAATCCTTTAAATTTTGCTGAACATTTTTATATTGATTTTCTGAATATATTTCACTCTCACAACTGTACAAATGGAATTATGATTGCACTGCTTTATATTTTAGTTTCTATTTGATATTTTTCCTCTTTATAGTTAAGAACTAGTATGGCGTAAACGTTTCTTTTCATAATCTGCACGATTTTCACACTTCAAGTTCTTAATAACAGACCTTTCTATCAATATTCACATACAAGGATAATTTTATCGCAGCCTAAACATAATTTCTTACATCCGACTGCTAAACAGCCAGTCAATCAAGTTAAATTTATGAACAATGACGCATAAAAATCTGATTCATCTATTACACAAAGGAAATGTCACTTATCATTACAGCAAAAATTAGAAACGTCAAACGGCATTAATCATTTATGCCATGGAAAATGGTTGCAACCAATCCGCATTGATCATCTGTATTTTCCATCTCTAATCTTAATATACAGGGTCTCTAGTAGCCTTGTTCCCATAATATCACCTGGTGGTGACAATGCTAAACTATACAGGAATTGGAAAAATTATTTCTCCATGAATCTGTAAGCTGTTTCTGACTCAAAGTTAGTGACAAGGAATATTGTAGCTCGTTTGACTGGATCTACCCATGATAGTACAGTGTGGAATGCTTCATTTTTAAGTGCAAGATGTGTAGCAGGAGAATTTCAGATATCATACATAGTAGGGGACAGTGCTTACGCCTGTAAACCATATTTAATAACCCCTCTTCTAAATCCAACCACTCAAGCAGAATATAATTATAACAATGTCCACAAGTCAACAAGAAACTGCATTGAACGTTGTTTTGGGAGTTGGAAAAGACGGTTTGCATGTCTCTCTTGGAGATAAACGACAAAAACTGGAAAATACACTTACAATTGTAGTGGCAACAGCAGTGCTGCATTCAATTCAATGTTCCATGTGCACATGAAGCTAGGAGAGCACTAATAGACACTGTTTTCAGGTAAATTTATTAACGTAACATAACTATATTAATTATTGTCGAAATACATGTTTAATTTCATTTGCCGCACTTTCCGTTCAAACTCAATTTCTTCCAACCTATTTTTATAATTTAGTTCAAACATTTTCTTTTTGTTCTGCAGCTAATTGTTCTGATTTTACTTGTTTTTCAATGTTCGACTTTGAGAATGGACACCCGGTATATGCAACTCTGCATCATGTAAATCTTTGATTTTTTTTTTCTTTGCACAAATCTGTTTCACAGTGTCTACATACGGTCTTCTTTCTTTAGGCACTGATTTCTCCCCAAGTTGTTTGCATTTTTAGCTGGCCTTGTCATGTGAATCTTCTGCTCAGAAGGTGAAGTTTCAGATGCAACAGATGGAATTGGTGATGGATTACATCAGCTGCTGGCACTGCCGTATTAGATGATTCTGCAAAAACAAGTTAAAAAGTTGTCAGTTTTTTTACTTAGCTTAATTTTTACCGTTTATTGTAATTTCATAATCAACCGGTAGGTCCTCAATGTTGTAGTTTTTCCATAAAAAGCCAGTTTTCATTGATTAATGTATGTATAATATATTGTATAATACAATACTTATTATGTTTATTAGAGTATGTAACAATATTCAAAGCTTACATCTAGTGTTGAAGTTACTTGTTTTACTTCTTAAGTTGGCAGTAGACGCCGAGTTGTTGTTAGAATATAACCTGTGTATTCAATCGCTTTCAGTTAGTTAAGTAACTGTGTACGTTCTTTAATAATAATCACTGTTGCACCGTTTAATAAATTGGTTTGTTAAATCTCGACAGGTTATGGCCCCAGCGTGTTAAAAGTTGCTAAAGAAATCGAGTTCGTGAACAAGCACATGTTCTTAACTTAAAATAAAAGTGAGGTTGCGAACGAATCGTGAGTCGACGTTCGACGCGGGTAATTAGCAACAGCTACCAGTTAGCAAATTGTCTTGGCTCTATTCTTTGGTTCTGTGTGAACATTAGTACTGAACTTTTGTGGTGCCTTGTTTACTTTTGTAGTATCTAAACGTGTGTAGTTACAGCACCATGGCAGAAAGTTTAGGCGTGATTGGAATTAGCAAGTTTGATGGCAAAAATTTCCACCAGTGCACGTTCCAGGTCAAATGCGCGCTAAAAGCGAGAGGAGTTTACAGCGTCAGGTGAGACACCTCTGCCAAGTGCAAGAAGGATGCATTAGATATGGGCATCATAACCTCCGCCTTAGATTTATCTCAAATAACCCTAATTGAGAATTGTGAAACGTCAAAAGCAATACTTGACAAATTAGACAGTATTTACGCCCTAAAATCAGAAACTAACAAAATGATAATGCATGAACAATTTTCACCAGTATAAAATGTCACCACCTGACTCAATAATTCAACATATTTCCAAAATTGAAAATATAGCTCGTGAAATAAAAGAATCAGGTTATCAGATAAGCGATATTGCAGTAATTACGAAAGTTCTAAGTACTTTACCAATGAACTATCGACATTTCAGGCAGATTTGGTTGTCTGTAGATGAAACTAAGCAAACACTCAGAAATCTAACTACTCGCTTAATTGATGAGGAAGCGCACCTGACATTCAGTGAATCAGTCGAGCAGGCATTGGCCGCTTCTAAATCAAGTATTCAAAAACCTCAACGAAGTTTGGGAAACGCAAAATCACGTGTTACAATTGCCGCAAGAAAGGTCACTTCGCGAGTGAATGCCGTTCATCATGAAAACCCAATACAAAAACAATCCCCAAAATGATAGTTCTAGTTCCAAAAATATTCTGCGAATATTTAACGAAGGCAATAATTTCCAAATCAAATTAGGAAATGGTCAAGAGCTAACAGTAAGAGGAGCGGGAGAAACTCAAATAGAATGTTGGAACGGAAAGAGCTGGGTAAAAAATTTAATTAAAGAAGTGTAGTTTGTCCCCGAACTAAAGAAAAATTTGTTTTCCGAAGGTGCTATAACTTCAAAGGGAATGAAAGTCAGAAAAGAAAGTGATCAAGCACATATTTTTGAAAAAGGAACGCTGCGAGCATGCGCTAAGCGTGGAACGAACAATTTGTATCGATTGTTAATTCGTACAATAATTCCTGAAATCAATGCAAGTTCAACAGCTACCTTAAAACTGTGGCATGAAATACTTGGACACGTGAATTTCAAAAACAATTTAAGATATGGTAAGAAATGGAACGATAAAGTGGAGTAAATCTTTCAGATGCCGAAAGTTACAATAGATGTGAAGGTTACCAATACGGCAAGCAGCATAAGCGACCGTATCAGAAAATAGAATCTCTAGAAACACAACCTGGTGAACTCATACATAGCGATCTCTGTGGTCCAATGTCATCTCCGGCTGTCAGTGGCTGTCGATATTTTGTTCTGTTTAAGGATGATGCAACTGGATTTAGGACAACGTACTTCTTAAATCACAAATCCGATACACTTGACTGCTTCAAAACGTTCAATTGTGTAAGAATACATTTGGGACACAGTGTCAAAACTCTTCGAGCCGATAACGGCACAGAATTTCCAAATGAAGAATTTCAAAGTTACCTAAAAGGAAAAGGAATTCAATTAGAAACGTGTTCGCCTTACTGGCACGAATAAAATGATAAAGCGGAAACGTGAGCACCGAACAATAGTAAAAAAGTGCACGCTCAATGATATACACTAAAGACTTGCTAATTTACCTGTGGGCAGAAGCTGTGAATACAGCTGTGTATATTCTAAATCGTACTTCAAATTCAAGAAAACCAAAAACCCACCTCATATGAAACTCTGGACCAGAAAGAAACATGAATTGAGTCATGTTAAGAGTTTTTTGGTAACATAGCCTACCTACATGCATGTACCTGACAATCTTCGAAAGAAACTTGAACCAAAAAGCATCAGAATACTAGAAAAAAGAATACTCAGGAAAAATACTAGGAACCCAGAAATTACAGGATGGAGAATACAGACCTCTTATGAACCACGAAATAAGACAGAATGGGAGAAGACATCGTCAAGTTCATAAAATCACAGAGGCTACCGATGGTTTGGGCACGTACAGAGAAAGGATTCAGAAGCATTAAAACTAAAATCTTAAGATGGAAGCCAGAAGAAACAAAACCAAGAGGAGGGCCTAAGAAGAGATGGGAAGACCAAGTAATACAAGAGATACGGAAAATGAAGATAAAGCAATGGAAAGAAAGGAATGGAGAAAAATTGTTGAAGCAGCCAAAACACAGAAAGACCTATAAGGGAAAGAACTAGCTGAGAAATACCGAGTGATTCACCGTGTAAAATGAATCGGAAGTGTTCAGGAGGATGAGCGACTCATACGCCGCCAGCTGCCGTGAAGGGTCAATATATATACATATTCGACTGGATTAGTTACGTTGCTAAGCTAATCAATTTGGGAGAACGAGAAGAAATCCGAATATCGGAATTAACCAAGAAGCCGCTCAACAACTTAGTACGTATGAGAACGAGGTTTCGTTTTACGTTTTGGTAATTTTATTGTCCGTTTTCAGGGCTTTTTTCTTTTTGGTCTTGCATCCATTTTGTCGAGATTGCATTAACTAGCTTAGCATTCTGCCCATCCGTTCGTTTGTGTGGTCTGCTCGATGGTTCCCTGATTCTTTCTCTACCATAGGCTCGCATGACGTCCTGCTGGAGGGAAATTAAGATCTTAATCTACCTTGACCACTGCAGTATCGCAGCCCCTCAAGTTTTGCTGTGCCAGTTAGGTTCTGCCAACTAATAATCTTGGAACTGTATCGTCCGTATGCTGGAGATAAGATCAGGTCTCGTTTACTTATTAGTTTAGCTTATGATCGCTTGATCAAGATCAACCGCAGAACCGCGTAGGGTAACCGAATCATGATCATGAGTCGCACCCCACCCAGCGGTATATTTTAAAACTGCTCTTGTTTTCGGGATAGGTAATTAGGCCAACCCATTTGCCTAGAATTATCGCGTAGCTAATAGAGCTCGATAACGTCGATCCAAAACCGTTAAGTTAAATTGATTTTCCCGCTGAATTGTTGCTGATAAGCACGTTAGTATAAAGGTATCCTGGGTACATTAATTCTCACTATTACAACTTGCTGTGAGCTGCTGGTTTGTCATTAAACCAACTGTATTTATTTTACATTTTGGTTAGATTAAGGATTGGTTTATATGTTAATAAATGTTGGGATATTTGTATGTAGCTACTTGTTTATATTTCTTTATGTAGCAAATACGCTGCTCCTTTTTATTTTGATTTTATTAGGTCTGCTACTGTTATTGCGATTTGGAATTAGCGTTGTTGATATGAGAATAAATGGTTTTGCTGCATTTAGTTGGTTTTATTTTGGTTCTGTTAGCTTGTGCACTTTTGTATCCTGTGCATCAGTAACTCAAGGCTCGATAATTAAGATTTAGGATCCTGGCGCCAAGATTTTCCAGTCGGTCCAGAAGAGCAATAGCCTACGACCCAGGCTGAGCTCAGCCTAACCTATTTATGTTGTCATCAACGGACCATAATTGTCAACTTTTGTATAAACTTCCGTGATACACTTTTGCAAAACCTTTTCGACACCACAAGAACTCAGGTTTGCGACCAGACGGTCCGTGACCGTCTAAAATAAGTAGGATTGGCTTTCTAAAGACCTGTCCGACGTATACCACAACACCTACTCATCGGCGACAAAGATTACACTGGGCCAATCATAATCTTTTGAAAGCTACACCTTGGCAGTTCGTTATGTTTTGTTATTTCAGGGAAATAGTCTTGTGCCTCAGTATATCCAGCAGATTGTGCCATTTGGCGGTGGTGGTATGGTGTTGGCAGGAGTATGTTTTTCTCTGGTGTACTGACCTCCATGTCTTTGATGCAACCGTCACTGCTCAAAGGTATGAAAACGAGATTATCAGAGAATATGTTTCGGACAGCCGCGACTTTATTGGGCAAGAAAATTTCATTTTTTTTTTAAGATAATGCTCGTCCCCATCGTGGAATGGATATGATACAAACACGAGAAAAATCTGGAAATTAATCACTTACCTCTTCCTCCGATTTCACCAAATCTGAATCCCATTGAAACACGTTTGGGATATGTTTTCAAAGGACGGCTTCATAATCACGTTCCTGATCCTAACACCATCAGAGAGCTAAGAAATTGTGTTACCTCTACTTTGGAGCGAAATACCCCAGCAAGAAATTAAACAGGTGTGGTGTTACGCGCTATTAGGGACAGTCAAATGTAAATACTAAGAAGTTGATTGTTGCTATTTTTTAACATTTGATGTTTTTTTATGAGAGATGTTAGAATTTATCGAGTTCATTAATTGTTATGTGTTTTCTTCTACTTTTTGTTATACATACATTAAAATTAGTTTCTGTTTTGGCAGAAATACATAGTACAGCAATATCCCTATTCATTTGTGAGTAGTATAGATAAACCTGAAGGTGAAATTACACCAGAGGAGTTGTGGTCGTTAACAACTAACAAATTCCAGTCAGTCAACCAGGCATGCTCGGCATATTAGGGATTATTTTGCACATTTTTTTTTTGCTGAGGATGGCGCTCTTGAATGGCAAGACCAGATGATTGAGTTTAGAGATGCTGAAATAAACGTTTAGTATAAATTATTCTGTATGTAAATGTTTTAAAGCTCTGTACATACATAAAAACTGAATTTAAATGGTTTCTAAATTTTAAAAGTGCAAGTGTCAACGTTTGTATAAGTAGCTATAAGGAATTGATTATTTGTAATTTATGAATTAATAAAAATTGGTTAAATGTATGTGAATTATAATAGCAATGATCTGCAACCCATTTTTTATATGACCGCTTACGAAAGTAGACACATCAATACGGCAGCCTACTTCCGAAAAGTAAGATAAGATTATCAGTATATTGTACTAGTCATATCGTAAGGGCAACAGCTTTGCTTTGCTTGTTGGTTACAAAGATTACTTTGTAAACAGTCCTATCAGCCAATAGTAATGAGAAAAAGTTTCAAATCGACCAATAGCATCAAAATTACACTGACTATATCATTCATCAAGTTATAAGCCAATAAGAATGCGTTATTTTCCTTAGTTACCCTGTATTACAGCATAGCCATTAATTTGACTAGTAAAAAAAAACAATTTATTATTCCAGTTATTAATTAAAGTGTAAAATGGATCGTTTCGGGAATAATTCCTTTAAATTAATGGACGAAATGATAGAAAACAATAAACCGGCCAATACAGTCAAAACTGAGCAATACGTTTCGCGGCAGTTTCAAAAATGTTGTGAAGTGCGAAATTATCAACTATAGATGAAAAGACATCGAATGAAGAACTCGCCCAAATTCTTAAAGATTGGGCGTTCAACATGCGGAAAACTGACGGCACAGAATACAAGGAAAGTGTTATTAAAACTATTTGGAACCTTACCGCAAAAATGGTGCAGCCAAATGTTTAATGAACCATTGATCCATTTAAAGATATTGTTTTTCAAACTGCAGTAAACGCAAAGAACACGAAACGTAAACAGCTTCAAGCTATTCCGACAAAACGGAAGAGTAGCGCTGTGGCATTAAAAACTGAAGATATTCAGAAAATAGTGGACACATTAGATGAAAACACTCCCACCAGTCTGCAGCGTAAATTTTATCACATTGCAGCTGTGGAACTTGCTTGGCGTGGTGGTGAAGCTGTATCATGTCTTGTAGATCATTTTGAAGAGGAAATAAATATGTACGGTATCAAAACAGGGCGAATTGAATATAATACCGTTTTCTCCAAAACCGCTCAAGGAGGAAATCAGCGAACCACTGAAAGTAAATGGTTGACTACAAATACAGCAAATGCCGATCACTGTCCTGTTAGATTATGGAGAAAGATGATGTCGAAATGGACCAAAAATATAAAAACTAGACG